>RJWM01008626.1:0-71897 GCA_004363535.1 Dasyprocta punctata | reverse complement strand
ATCGTTGCATGTATCTTATCATTAGTGCTTCTAAATTTTCTGACTTAAAGGGACCATCTGGTTCTTATACTTTTGAGTAGTCTTAATAGGCAGTGACTTTAATTTTTATGTGAATACCAAGAAAAATCTTGGCCACTGAATTGATCTTACAACTTTTGTTATGGAAAATTTCAAGCACATACAAAAATACAACTCATAGTACAGCAACCGTCTATGCAATATGTCCTACTAGAACAGTCATCAACTTGTCACCAGCTTGTTTCATCCATTGCAACATTTGAGCTTTTTGAAGAAAATCTCAGATATCGTGTCTCCCAGTATATTTATTTTAAGGTGGCAAATGGTACTTCCTTACGATCACAGTTTAGAATTCTTTTAAGTCTAAGTGTTGTGGAGAAGAAGATATATGAGCCACTCTGTGTACCATGTCAGGCACAGAGCGGACTTAGATTTTTTATCATGCTTTGAGAAGGCTGGATGGATCAGACATGAGAAGGGTACACTGATTTGAAGTGGTGTGACACTCTGTGGTTGCCAAATCCATTTGGTACTTTTCGACAGTGAGTCCTTCTTGATGAGAATTTATTGTGCAACACTACTTTCATACCTAGTGACATTTCAATATCTTTATACAATATAGCTAATAATATAATCAATATAATTGAATTGCCAGGAGCTAGAAAATTGTGTGCTTTTCCCTGAACTTTAGTCCTTATCTCTGTGATAATCATAATTACAATGTTTGTATTTATCATACATTTTTTTGAAGAAATGTTTCATATATATATATATATACTTAAAACATGTCACTTCACTGTACACAATCTTTAAATTTTATGTGAAATGTATGATTAATGGTGGATATTTAGACTATTTCTAGTTTTTGATGCTATAAATTATGCTGATAATAACAATCTAGTTTATGACTTGTTTGGCCTCTGTCTAGAATTCATCTGGGATTAGACTTGCTGGACAACAAGGCTGAGATTCTTAACCTCTCTGGATGAATTTAATTTACCTACAGTGATTTCCCATTTTATATTCTTATCTCCTCTGTGTAACAGTTCTCATTGGACCACATTCTTGAAATGAAAATATTTTCAAAATCTTGTCAATCTGATGAATATAAAAATGGTAATTTAATGTTTTTCCATTTACATTTCCATATTCAAATAAAACAGTATATTTTATGTGCAATGTGTATCTTTGTCACCTAAAATGTTTATCTTGATTTTTAGTTTGGATTTTATTTATCTCATTTGTAAGAGTACTAATTTGAATATAAATCTTTTGCCATTTTTTACGATAAATGTCTATGGCCTTTAATTACATTTTTTAAGTGGTGGCTTTGATGTACATCAACCTTTTTGTTTTTTATATTTTGTGTTTTCAGTATTTTCTTTAATAAATCATTTCCTAATTTAGTGTCACAAAATTCTTTCTTATATTCACTTTTAAAGTGTTTACACCTCTGTTTTTCATATCTCCATATTTTTATCATCTGGATTTGATTTTATATATAATATGTATAAGGGTTCTAAATTTAATTTTTCTCCAAATGGAAACCCACCCAGCGTGTAGGGACTCCCAGCCCCATCCTCAGCCTCATTCACTGTTTTTTGTACTCCAGATGACAGTTATTATGACTGTGCTAAGACAGAATCTCAGTGGAGATTTGATTTTCAATTCCCTAAGGGCTAAGAATGTTGATTTTCTCACATATTTTTGACTATTTGTATTTCCTTTGAGAATTATCTATTTAGTTTATTTACTCATTTATTGATTGGGTTATTGGATTTGGGGGAACGCTTAATTTTTTTGAGTTCTTTGCATGTTCTAGGTATTAATCTTCCATCAGAAAGACTGCCAAGAAAAGATTTTCTCCCATTCTGGTGGTGGTCTCTTCACTCTGTTGATTGTCTCCTTTACTGTGCAGAAACATTATAATTTGATGCAATATCATTTGTGGATCTTGATAATATTTCTTATGCTATTGGAGTACTTTCCAGGAAGTCTCTGCTGATGTCTATGGATTCAAGTGTTTCCTCTACATTTTCTTCCAGTAGTTTAAAGGTTTCTGGTCTTCTATTTAGGTCTTCCATGAATTTTGATTTGATTTTAGTACATAGTGACAGGGATCTAGTTTTAGTCTTCTGCACGTGGACATCTAGCTTTCCAAGCACCATTTGTTAAAGAGGCTGTCTTTTCCACTGTGCATGTTTTTGGTTCCTTCCTCAAAAATCAGATGGTGGTTGATACATCTCTGGCATCTGTTCTATTGCACTGGTCCACATGTCTGTTTATGTGCCAGTACCATCTTTTTATTACAATTGCTCTGCAGTATAAGTTGAAATCAGGTATTGTAGTGCCTCTAGCACTGTTATTCTTGCTCAGGATTGCTTTGGTTATTCTAGGTGTTTGTGCATCCACATTGATTTTAGGACTACTGTTCTTAATTGTGTGAATAATGCTGTTGGTATTTTAATAGGGTTTACATTGGATCTGTAGATCTTTTTCAGTAATATGGCCATTCTAACAATATTAGTTCTGCCAATGCATAAACAAGGGAAGTCTTTTCATTTTCTAATATATTTTTTGATTTCTTCAGAGTTCCATAATTTTTCTATATTCTTGGGTTGATTCTTACGTATATAATTTCTAAATTTTTGTGAATGGAATCGTTTTCCTGATCTCTCTAAGTGGGTTCATTGTCAGTGAATAGGAAAATGATCAATTCTTGTGTCTTGATTTTATTTTTGAAGGAATTTAAGACAGCATACATTACAGATACATGCATACCCATGTTTATAGGATCACACTTTGTAACAGCTAAGCTGTGGAAACAGTCTTAGATACTATACCCATCAGCAGATGAATGAATAAAGAAAATGTGTGATATTTACAAAATGGAATATCATATAACTATAAAAAGAACAAAGTCATCATCTGTGGGAAAATGGATGAAACTGTAAGCCATCGTGTTAAGCAAAGTAAGTCAGTTTCAGAACATTAAATATGGCATTTTTCTCTTATATGAGAAATCTGAGAACAAATAAATAAAGAAGAGACGACAGAAAACTACATAATAAACTTTTAGAGAGGAGGAAGAGGAATAAATGGGAAAGGAAGCAAAGAAAAAGAAACAAATGGGGATTAAAATAATCAAAATGTATCATGTGCACATACCTACATAGCAAAAGAAATCTCACACTATGTGTATGAACTAATACATAATAGCAGCAATACTGGAAAATAAAACAAGTAGAGCATGCTAGTCATTATTGGTTTAATTTAGTAAACAAGTACAAGAAAAGGTTTAATTCAATAAATATGTGTGCAATTTGCCAACATAAATGTAAAGAAATAAACAAAGTATAGGTAGTTGGGATAAATAAGAGAAACTCCTTAAATCAATGTGCTTTCTTCTACTATAATAACATGTCTAACAGTGGAAGAATTACAAAGGAAACATATTTATTTTGGCTCATAGTTCTGGTTGAAGGTCAGGAACCAATATCTGTTGATGGTCTTTTTACTGGAAGAATGCTAAGATGCCACAAGCCTGAGAACAGGACCTAAAACATTGCACATGGTAGACGCCACAAATGAGCTACATCCTAATCCATCTGCCTCCTCTTATAAAGTCATCGGCAATTCAGTTACAGCGTATCCATCCTGGTACATTTACCTGACCATCATCACTTTCCAAAGGTCCTATCTTTAAACATGACAGTTGGATTTAGTTTCCACCCTGTTAATTCTTCATGATGGGATTGAATCTCCACTGGAACCCTTGAGTCGACATGCTCAAACCTGCTCCAAACCACAGCATTTACTTGTCTCCCTTTCCTCTTACCACCATGAACATCTGTGACACTAACATCCCTTCAGATGGTCTCAGCCCATCAGGGAAGAGGATGCATGCATGAGCAACCTCACTACATTATCACCCGCCAGATATGGGGGGAAAACTGCAAACCTGAGACCAGTGTTCCAGTCTCCGTATGTTTTGTTCTTGTTTATGGTTTAGTAACTCAGAGTGTGGATACCTTTCTAACATTAATTTTTGGCTACTTTCCTTCCCAGTCTTGGTCTTTTTACTTCCAGGAGGAAGTTATTCATGATTCCACAGATTATTTGAACTCATTATTTACCTTTTGGGCCTTATTTGAGATAAGTAAAACTAGGACAGTGTGTGAGGGGAAAAGGGCCAGTTGCTCTTAGATTACAGGAAGTTGAGACTATTAAAAAAGAATTTGTAGCTGCTAACTGTGAGTACAATTTCTTTGTTCAAGCAAATGACTCATCTCAGTAAAAAGATCAGGTTAAGGGTGTTCAAGTGACTTCTACATAACCCATTAAATTGAGTAAGACACATACAAATTTAGGAAAAAAGAAAAAAAGTATATTATAACTGAAAATAATTAGTGGATGTAGTTTTTGATATATAGATTGACTGTAAGTATATGTGTCAGAAATCTATTAATTTTTTTTTAATTTTTGAGACACATTCTCATTATGTAGCCCAGGTTGGCCTCAGACTTCTATACTCTTGCCTCAGCCTCTTGAATGCTGGGATTACAGGTGTGTGCCAACATGCCAGTTTTCTCAATTAGATTTTGAAGTAATCAAAGAGATCATATCCTAGAGCTAGGATTTTCTTAAAGGAAATAAAGCAGTTTTCAGGCAATTAAACTTTCATAAACATGAAGCAAGTTATGAAAGCTTGGAAACATTCTAAAAGTACTTCCTAAGACCTCCTTTGGATTATGTGGAGCAAATGGTAGAAGGTTGTTATGACTTGGGTTTAGATATCCGCCCCACCAAAGCCTCATGTGGTCATAAGTGGGGCTTTTTCAGAAGTGACTGAATCTAGAGCGTGTGACTGATTCATGGTGCAATGCTAGGACTAAGGGTGTTAGAATTAAGGGGGAGTGATTAGTAAATCAGTCCACCGATCAGTTTGGTATTGCTTGTCTTATCCCTTGTTGCTTTGCTACCTTTTGCCTGACATGAACTGTTTCTCCTCTGCAATGTCTGACTCCCACACTGCCATGCCTTGGAGCCAGTCAATTACGGACCAAAACCTTTCCAAACTATGAGCTAAATAATTCTTTCCTCCTTTGATTCTGGGTGTTGAGTATTTTGTCTCTAGAATGAGAAAAGTAACTAAGACAAAAGCCTTGTCACCTAGAGCAGAAGAATGCAAAATCTAGCCATGCACATTGATTTATGTATCATCTATGGATAGCGGTTATTCTGGTGTCCAAATATCTACTAATTCCCATATCTGTGTAAAGAAAACTTCTTGTCCTCTGTAAAATAGACAACTCCTAGTCTCACCATCACTGCAGCAGCTCAAACACTAGGACTTCCTGCGGACAATGAAAATTCTCCATGAATCTTTCATCTATCATGAGTAGCAGTGATGGAGATCATGTTGGTCTAAAAAACCAAAATATTTACTATACTTAAGAATTTCCACCTGTCCTAGAAAGTGGAACAAAGAATTACAAATTTCAGTGAACAAATAAATGTGGAAATTCATTCTGGAGACCGCAGTCTGAATTCAACCAAAGAACTGTCTCACTTTAGGGTACAGAACCTTCAAAACATCTTTCCAGAATTCCAGTGCTGGCCACATGACTGGAATGTTGTCTTTTTACTTTATGATTCTATTCTGTGTTTTGATAGTAATCATGTCCCTGTATCAAGGCATACGGGATTTTGAGGTTGTGGATTACTTTTCTTTTTATTTCATAGATTTCTGCCCTGGGTGGTGGTACACATGTGACTAGTGGAAGGAACTACGTGTTAACTGCAGATCTTTATGAAGTACTGTTCAGGATGTAGGAGTTTTCCTAGTTTCAGGTTAAACAAGGTAGGCTGTTACAGTTTCATGGAAACTGGTTGGTAGAAGACAAACACTTGAAACTGAGGCAAAAAGTTTTATTACTTGTAATTCTTATACTAGGCAACATGAAATTCATGTTTACATCAGTTCCCCACTGACCCTCATTTCCCAAGAAATAGTATGGAGTGTCTCAAGTGTATACCACACATCCATTAGTTTGCATTCTAGAAAAAAATGCTGACCTTAGGCTACTACAAGGCTTTAAGGATATCGTCCGTAATCTCACACTTTCCCACGAAGTGAGGCATTGTATTCACATTCTTGAAAAGCAAATGAATCTGTCCTTTGGCCTGGAGGGATATGCTGTCTCTAGCTTTTCAATATGGTGGTAATATAAATATCCTTGAAAGTCTGGGACAAAACCTAAACAAGATATGCAGCAGTGCAAACCACTTGTGGAGAGCTGTCACTGTCTCCCGGCAGTCCTGGTCTTTGAACTGCAGCAGTGACAGCGAGAGTAAGAGTTGTCTATTTTATGGAGGACAAGAGCTGATCTTTAAGCAAATAAGAGAATTAATAGATATTTGGATACCAGAATGGCAGAAGATTTTATCGAAGATCATAAATGTTCAATTATATCCATTTTTCCTCTTCTCTTGAGAATAACACTAAACTACATTTTCCGTTTCTTGTAAAAATACTGATCTATGCAATTACTTCTCATCAAAACTATGGGATGGAAAACATTTGCCAAAGTAACACTCGTGTGTCAAGAATGACTATGATATCTATATGCTCTGTTTTTTTTTGTGTGTGACAGCTGGATATAAAGAACATAGTAAAGGACTTCAAAATTTAAGAACATGTCAAAGACACACAATTCCTATATTCTTGAATGACTAAGGAACAAAATCTCCCTTCAGACTGACAGCAAATAATAAAATAAGTGGGAATTACTTTTTTTCTTATTAAACTTCTGAAAATTAGACATTGTCTGGTACAAGAATTACACTTGTCTCACTGATACAGAGATGATGACAATAATTCATGGCTACTTCTTATTTTATGCTTGTCAAATGACAGACACCACACACCACACATTTCCATATTTAATTCTCTCATTGAACCAGTGATACAGGTTTTCCTAAAGCCCTGCGAGTCATCAGATTGCCTTTTGAAGTTTTCACACAACTCCTAAGTGGGAAAGGAAGGAACTGAAAATAATTCTTATGAAACCCAAAGTCTGTGATCTTAAGCTATCAGCTGTTATGTATGTATTTAATTTGTTGATGTACAAAAAATGAATTAAAGTAAAAATTTACCCTGAGTCTTGGGTAAATTCATCAAGATAGGAAAAATAATAAAGTAGTTCTCACTAATATCTGATTGGCAAAGTAGTCATTTATAAATACAACACAGATGAAATGAAAAGTAAAGGATTTTTATAAGTTAATATTCAGTTATCTGGGTATCTCTTTGAAATACTGATTTCATTTCCTTTGATACATAACCAGAAGTGGGGTAGCTGGATCTTAGGGTATTTCTATTTTCAGTTTGAGCGGAATCTCCATACTCTTCTCCCATAGTAGCTGGTAACTTACATTTATCCCAACAACACATAAAAATTCCTTCTTCTTGGTGTCCTCATCAATGTTTTCTATTTGATTTGTTAATTTTTCTAACATGGATGAAGAAGTATTTCTTTGTAGCTTTGTTGGTTATTTATTCACCTGATAGCTAATGGCACCAATCAATTCTTACATATTTATTGGTCTTTTGCATTCTTTTGAGAAGTCTCTACTCAGATTACTTTCCCGTTTTTAAAATTGAACTACTTGTTCTTTCACTGTTAAACTTTTTAAATTTTTCATACATCCTGGATATTAACCTTATCTAAGGATAAATAGCTCATCTTTTCTCTCATTCCATAGGTCATCTCTTTATTTTTTGGATCATTTCCTTTGTTGCTCAGAATCTTCTGGATATGATATAATTGCATCTGTGAATTTTTCCTAAGGTTCTGCTAAGTCTAGTCTATTCAATTTTTCACCAAATTTTTGTTTGGGTTCTTGATGTCTTAATTTCTAGGATTTGTTGGTTTCTTTTTCAAAATCTTTATCTGTTGAATTTCTCACTCACACCTTGCATTGTCTTCCTCATTTAATTTAAGTGTATTCCCTCACTCGTTCTTTTGAATTATTTACCTAACACCTTATCTATTTCAGTTGCTTTGGAATCTGTTGCTCAGGGGCTGTGATCAGGTGGAGATGCCACATTACCCTGTGTTCTGATGCTGTTTTTGCTCCTACATTGAGATTTGCACATTTGGTGAATCATATATCTCTATTGCTTTTATGGTGTGGCCTTCTTAACAAACAGTTTTCTCTAGAAGATATGTCTTTGGGTGTTACCTTTTTATGCAGTGTTGGATTTACTTCCATCAGGGTATCAGTGTAATCATAATCTTCCTTTAGGTATTTTGGCTGTGATTAATAATGAGTTTGGCCACCGTGTACTACGTTACGCAGAAAGACCCACTGTCTCTGAGAGCCATTCAAAAGCAGGGATACTGTAGCATTTCAGCCAAGTGTAGTGTAGACAGCAGAGTGTGCAGTTGCTCCTGAAGTGGAGGGGGGTGGCTCCCACTGAGTTATGGGAATTCCCTCAAATACTGTTGATATTGGCTCTGTTACTTGTAGGAGTCTCTGCACCAGCAGTGGTTAGACCTGGAAGAAGCACTTGTCCTCTAATCAGACAGCTGCCTCGTGGGGTGAGATGGTAGCAGGAACCAAGCACCCCTTGTGCGGCATTCACAGCCAGTCTTGACAAAAGTGCATGGTCAATAGATAGGGTGGACAGCAGTGTGAACCTCACACCTGTGCTGGCACCTGCTGCTGCTGTGGGAGTGGCCACCCAGAAGTGGAACCTCTAGTCATCATACCCATGGCTGGGGTGACACTTGAGACTTTTCTGTCCCTGATGCTTTCAGCCACCACGCCTACCTGGGAGTGAGCAGAAGCAGGCTGCAGCTGGAGCCATCAGACTTTATCGCTGTACCTCCTTTGGTTATGTCAATCTTGAGTTTTATTTACAGTGCACATTCATCATTGTTTTAATTTTATAGACTAGGGGTCAGGGATATAGCTCAGTGCAAATGCGAGGTCCTGAGTTCAATTCCCAGGACCCGCCCCCTGCAAAATAAATAAATTTAAAAAAATAAACTTACAGGAGAACTGAAGTCATGACCATTTACACAAGAAGCTATTTTCATTGCTTAACAAATTTATATGTTTGTAAATGAATGTTTAAATGTGTATAAAATCTTACCTATGCTATAAAATTTTATTCTAAATTATAGTGCAGAAATCTCCATGTAATAAAAATTTGCAATGTATTCCAGTATATTTTAATAACTTTCATTATTTTAAATGTAAATTGCTAGTCTCATTCCTTGTAAGTTTTTAGTTCTAATACTTTATTAGCATGAGTTTTCTTTCCCCTTTCTCCTCCCCACCCCTCAGAAAATGTATGGAGTCAAAAAAATTATATCCATATTTTGAAAATGTGTCTTTATGTGCATACATTAAAAACTTTTTATGCCAGTACCTTCAATTATAATCCAATACCACACAGTTTATGCTACTTTTCTTCCTTTTCAAATTTCTCAATATTTTCCCTTTCAGTGAGAAACCAGTTCTTGATATCCTTCACAGATACATAGTACTTTCTATATTTTAAAAATGTCCGATCTACTTTTCCTGCAATGACTCCCTTGCTCAGTATCCTTTGCAGCACGCTCTTCATTTGTGAACATCATTCTTACTCTTCTTGGGCTTCAACAAGCCACAACCATCCCACTCTGTGAATTGTCTTTTCTCTCCACATGGGCTCTGGCACTTGGTCCGTGACCATGACGGCTCAATGCATGGATGACTTTCTCATTTTGCATTAGCTCTACCCACAGAACTCCATGCAGACCTTGTGCAGACCTACTCCTTATTCGACTGAGGTTCTAGTACCAAACATGAGTGCCCTCCCCATCCTGCTTGGTCGTTAGTATCCTTTGCAAGGCACTCACAACTCTCCCCTGGCAAAGCAGATGTCCACCTTTCTTGGTCCCTACCTACCGATTCAGAGACCAAATAGTTCAGGAGCTAAACTTTAATTTTTAAATTGCATTCAATGTTTATAACATGATTTTGCAATATATTCAGTTAGCCTTGGATACCTTAAGAGTTTGAAATGTTCCTTTTTTTTTAAAATAGTAGCACAATAATTTTTAGAATATCAGCTTGTTTTCTAGAAAAGACTGCCACAACTGAAATTACTAGATTGCAACTTACAAAATTACTAAGTCTTTATAAGGTGATAAGACAAAAGGCCTCTCCTACTGTTTTAATCTCAATTTCTTCAAAATTATTCATTTTTTGCTTATCCTTTTGCTGTGCATTATTTTTGCACATTAACTGAAACTATTTCTTAGAGCATTTTCTTTATTATTTTTAAAGCTTTTTATAATATGTGAAACACTACTTTGCTATACTTTTTGAAAGTATACATACTAGTTTTCAATTTAGTTTTTAAGATAATACATTTTCTGTGTAATAATTCAAGACATTTTGAAAGAGAATAAATTATTTTTCATACTTAGAAAATCCTATGTTATTAATCATTTTACTGTTTACCTCTAGTTTTCTTCCTGATATTATAGTTTCTTTTCTCATATTTAACTCCTTAATATATTCATCAAACCTTTTTATTTTTCTTATGTTTACTATTTCTTCTCTAAATATAGAGACATATTCTTAATAGCAGTAGAATAATTTCCCTTTATTGAAATACTAAAACTTCAATGTGAACACAAACACATTTATATGATTCAATTTAATCTATCCATTTCTCAGTCTTATGCCAGTCTTTTAACTACTTTATGGTTATGTGTCTAGGAGACCAAATTCTCTTCATGCCTCATCCTATTCAATACTGTCTGAGCTACTGTACCCGGAGTGTTACTCTAGATGGCTTTATAACTACCTTTCTCACTTTTCCCAAACAGGCTTAGAAGGGTTCTTATCATATTTTCTGCCTCATTCATATCTGTGATGTTTCCTTCATTTTCTTCAAATCTTTTGTCTGTAAGTAAAATTTCACCTTTCTTCTTATATCCACTCCTAAATGTCTTATCCATTGTGATGTCATTATATATAGATGCACACTGTTAAGAATACTTTCTAATACCTTTCTTCTACAGTGAAAGTTACATTTTTGTATATTTATATCACTTCAAGATATTTTTTGTAGTTCTTTATTCTACATGTATCTTATTAATTCTCTCATTTTATGAATACCCTGATTGCCTGCAAACTTCCCATGTGTCTTTCCCCAAATGATCTATCTATGAAAAACTTATTAGTAAATTATGAGAGTTAGTTGTTCTTAGTGATATTTTCCCTGATATGGCCTATTTAAATCAGAAATATCTTGCTAGAAAAAGCTACTTATATGTTTTTTAGGGAAATTAGGACTATGACAAAATCTATATTTATGAGAGAAGATATAAATGATTCTTGACATAGTACCTTTAATAATTCAAATATTATGAAGCCATGATATGGCATAAAACATTATGTTATTGCAGATGCAATATTCCTGCATTTTAAAAAACTCTGTTATAGTGTTTCCTTTTCTACGTTTGTGAGTAGGCCATTCATGAGCTGATCTCTAGTGATGAACAGAATTTCAGTCATTCTATATAAATACATCCAAATGAAAAAATATACTTTTTCCAACATCATCTTGAAGATCAGTCACTTCAGGCATTAGTTCTGTTTACCATCAAAGATTTTCACCAAGAATCTGACTGTCTCTTTTCTGTGTTTTGTTCTTTGTTCACTCACCATGTTCTTCACCTCTGTGACTGGCTAAATGTGGTTAAGTGGTAAAGCACGACTCAAGAATCACATAAATATTTTAATTGGAAAGAAAAATGTCCCAGGGCATACCTTTTCTTTTAAATAATATGCTATCATAAAGATGTGATTTTGGATTTGCTCTTGTCTAAGTATTACAAGCTTTAGAAGCTAGTTGGTCTCTTAACTCTATGCGAACTATTGCTTTATCCTTGGAAACTTAATCTATGAACATCTGAGTATTTGTATCTCCTCCATAGAGGAAATCCTAATGGGCTCGCTGGTGTTCTTTGAAGATAAATGGCTGTATCTATCTAATTTGATTGTATCTATTCAGTAAACCTTTAATTAGCCCATATTTTGCTTATGAAATATGTAGAGAAACTAATTGTCTTGGAACATTAGGTTAGATTGAAAACCTAGGGAAAATTGGTGTGGACAATGTCATTTTTCAAAATGGTTCCAAGGGTATGGGAAGGGCTAGAATTGTAATTTACCTGTTTAATAGCTACCTGGTGTAAGCTGATATGCAGTACTCATTCCACAGATATTTTTCTCTTCACCTTCAGCAAGATGTTAAATGAGTTTAAGTAGCAATTCTGAATTGTTTTATTGGTGTTAACAGAATTATTATGGCTGTTCCTGGCCATCTTTATAGCCTTTGAATGGGTGACTTCCATACCATGCATGTCTGGCCACCAAAAATATCATTGATCACAGTGTTAAGCATCATCTTTAGATGATAAAATTGGTAATATCACTGAATGACAGATTCAAAAGTCTCATAAAAAGTCTCTCAAACAGATGGCAAATATACCACTGTTTACATTCTTTAAATGAATGCCACAGATGGTGAGAAATTATTCCACCATGTTTAATAGGAAAATTCCCCAGCATTTTTACAAAGGCACTTTTCTTTTTATTGCAACGAAATATATTCAGTAATTTAGCTACCAGCCATTTTTTTGCCTTCCAAATTGTATATTGGAAGCATATGGGAAAGATATCTAAAGAGAGAGTTTCATTTTTTCCTTTATGCATCCTTAAATTTATTGAGTAGTAAAAATAAATAGAAATGAGAAAGGTGTATGAGTATGTTCATTCTTTAAGGAAAATACAATTCTTAAAGTCATTTTAGCTAATTTACTCATTCAATTAGAAATTTTTTCAGTATGAACATTTTATTTAAAAGAAAGCATTTAAATGTCACATGTTAGCATTCTAAAGAATGTCATTTTAGGACAGCCACACCCAAGCCTCTCTCCTCCAGTCAATGCCATCTGCACAGACTGCAGGGAGGGTGGGTGGAGAGGTGCAGGGGTGGGATCCAGGCCTCATCAGGAAACCATCCTGGCCCAGAAACTATATCATTTTCATTGTTTTGTTGGGTTGGGTTTTATTCTCTTTTGTTTTGTTTGATTATGTTAGATCTGATGGCATGAGCAGCTATTTGAAAGATAACAAGACATATTACGGTAGCCATTTTGGATTTACTAGTGGCTTGTTTTGAAGTCCTTTATCACATTTACTGTTTGGGTTTTATAGTTTCTATTCTATTCTGTTCTGTTCAATTTTTACTATGTCCAAAAGTGCCTGCAGCTGTTTTGAAGACAACAAAAGGCATTATGGTAACTATTGTTGGTTTTGTAATGTTTTGAAGTCCTGTATCACTTATGCTGGTTTATTTTTTATTGGTTTTATTCTGTTTTATTTTCCTTGGTTTTATCCTTTTTAAAATAAAATTAAAAAAAAGAATGTCATTTTAGTGTATCATTAGTAGCCTTGCACTGGGTATTAAATTTATAGCAAGTCCATGAAATTATTTTATAACAGCAGGTTTTAAGCAAAAAACATATATATATATATATATATATATATATATATATATATGAAACAAACCTTTGAAGATTAGAATTTAAATCTTCTGTTTGATAATGTATCTGGTTACAGTTGCTATAGCAGATAGATATTATTACACTTTACATAAACAATGGCCCATTTCTTAAAACATTCAATTCTGTTCTCTCAATTGTGCATGCATATTCCTGGAACACTGATAAGGGGATCACTCCATCTATACTGAAACTCATTTTATGTCATTTATAATAAATTCTAACATTTAATTCTAACACCTCGATTCCTCTGAGGATCTTCAATATCACTCTCACCTTTTTGTCTGAACAATTACTATATACCTCTCTTACACCTTCACAAGTGTACTTCGCATTTGAAAAACTATAAGTTTAATCTATTTGAAACTATACATTTTCAGTTTCTTTTTCAAAAGCCTTTGAAGATATTGCTTGTAGCTAGGAAGTCATCATTTCTTGAAGGGCAGTTGGGTGGGGTGGACTGGCTGCAATGCTTATAAAAGAAAACTTGTTATATGTTAG
Source organism: Dasyprocta punctata (assembly GCA_004363535.1). Lineage (NCBI taxonomy): Eukaryota > Metazoa > Chordata > Mammalia > Rodentia > Dasyproctidae > Dasyprocta > Dasyprocta punctata. Next base: position 57,741 of record RJWM01008626.1, on the reverse strand, counting down.
ACACAAAGGTACAAACCTGTTCATGTGCTGTTGTGGGTTAGTTCCGTTATTTCTTCTTCACCCAGACCTTCGAAAAACACCAGAATCTTGTTAAAATTCAAAATCTGTAATATATTTCTGAAATAACATAGATAAATGGATGAGAGTGGCTTTAGAAACAAGTTTTTTTTATTTTAAAAAACAATACAAAAAAGGGTAGAAATAATAGACAATTTCAAAAAAAATAAGAAATCAATACTAGTTAATATATTTCATATTGCTATCAGGTTACAAGATCTTGGCATAAAAAAATATCAATCAAACAATGACAGCACAAATTATTCTTTCTGATGAACTAACAGAATTAGTAGTATAGTTATCTATCTTGCACACTTATACATACATACAGTTATATGTGTAAAATGTACAATAGATACTGTAATAATGAAAGGGAAAGAAAGTGTTCAAAATTTAAGAACAGCTGGGATAGGGGAAAGGAGAAATGGAAGAAAGGAAAAGATTATATATATGTAGGTATGGAAACAAATATTGATAGATGAAACTTTTGATTACATTTATTGGTGCAATTTAGATATACATAATGATCATAATCATCAAAGAGAATTTCTACTTGTATATGATATATTTTGAATCCTCTTTTTGTCCCCAGCCCCCTCCCCTCCCTGGTTTTAGCTCTGAATAACAAAACATTTTGCCAAATGGCATTCCAGAGACAGGAGACAGACTCTGCCCCAGTTTACCCAAACCAAGGGCATGTCAGGAATTTTTAGAAATTCATTTTTAAAACTTACAATGAGAAATAGTATTTGTATACCCTTATGGGGATTATTATGACATCAATATCTGTATCTGTATCATGTATCTTTGTCTTTCCGACTCTCTTCTCCCCTCCTTTTCCGACTGTAGCAGCCCCGTTTCATCAATTTCCGTGCACATGACAGCGTCCAGTCGAGCGATTCGGTGGCATCTGTCTTTCTGAGCATGCCTTATTTCTGTTGCAGTAATGTACAAGTCCATGCATATTGTGGGAAATGACTGGATTCATTATTTTATTGCCAAGTAATAGTCATAGACATATGCACTTATCTATTTTCCTTATGCTTTCACTCACTGAAACATATGTAGGTTCACCCCTTATTTTAGCTGCTATTAATAGGACTGTAGTAAGCATGGGAATGCAAGTTTATCTTCAGCATAATCTTTTCACCTGTAGTTATATACTCAGTAGTTGAGTTGCTGGATCCTATGGTAGTTACATTTTCATTTTTCTGCGGATGTTCCATATTGTTTTCCACGTTAGCTGTGCTAAGCTACTTTTCCACAGGCAGTGATTAAATTCTTCCTCCACATCCCTGCCAGCACTTGTCATTCTTTTTAGTTTAGTTTAGCTTGTATTTTGTTCTTGTTGTTGTTTGTTTGTTCCAAAAGTTGAGCTGCACTTTCAGGCATTTTTTTCATCTTTTCTTTGGGAAATGTCAGGGACTTACTAAATTTCTCAGACTGGGTTTGAACCTATGATTCTCCTGCCTAAGCATCTAGAATACAAGACTTATAGGTGTGGATTATCACCATAATTTATTTTGTCTTTTCGATGATAGCCATCTAACAGATATGTAATACCTCATTGTGGATTTTATTTGCATGCTCCTAATGATTAATAAGACATCATTCTTCATGTACTTGTCGAGCATTTCTCTTGTTTTGAGAATGTCTTGGTGAAAGATTTTTTTTTCTTTAAGTAGTTCTTTAACTTTTAAAAAATTGGATTATTAGCCAGGCGTGGTGGCGCACGCCTTTAATCCCAGCACTTGGGAGGCTGATGTAGGAGGAGCATTGTGAGTTCGAGGCGGGCTTGGGCTACAACATGAGCGCAAGGCTGGTCTGAGTTACGTAGTGTGACCTTGCCTCAAAAAACCAGGACTGAGAGTTTGGCTCAGTGGCTTAAGTGCCTGCCTGAGCAGGTGTGAGGTTGTGAGTTCAATCCCCGGTGCCAGAAAAAAAAAATTGGATTATTGTTTTGGTGTGTAACTTTTTGAGTTACTTCTGTATTCTGGATATCAATTCTTTGTCCAATTAATGGCTGCAAATATTTTCTCTGATTCTGTCGGTTCTCCCCTGTTTCCTCACTGTGCAGAAGCATTTTTTTAGTTTGACAGAATCCCATTCGTCTACTACACTTCGTTGTCTGTGTCTTTGGACCCTCCCTTATTTATTTATTTATTTATTTATTTATTTATTTGTTTGTTTGTTTATTTATTTTTGCTTGTACCAAAGTCTTGAACTGTGCCCTCTATGTTTCTGGTCTTAAATTTACAGTTTCTGGTTTTTGATTAATTTGAAGCTGAGTTTTAAAAACTTAGAGACAGGACTCTCCTTTGATTTGTCTGCAAGTGTGTGTCAGATTTGACCAACGCTATTGACTGAAGACACTGTCCTCTCCTCTGTGTGTTCATAGCATCTTTGTCAAAAAGCCAATGTTTGTGTGAATGCAGGCTTTCTGGTTGTTTTATTCTGTTCCCTTGGGCTGTGTGCCTGTTTTCACTCCTTTTGTGTCATTGTAGTTACTGTAGTTTTGCAGTATGTTCTGAAGTCAGGTATTATGACATTTCCAGTTTCTTTTTTGTTTTGTTTTTATAAGATCACTTTGGATATTTGGGTTTTCATAGTTTTATATGAATTTTATGATTCTGTTTCTGTGGAAAAATTATTTATATTTTGATGGGAATTATATTGATTTTATTATTATAATGATTGACTAAGCATTGAAGTCATTTTAAGTGTATTGATTCTTTACAAACTATCAGCACAGGCTATCTTCACACTTACTTGTCCTCTATAATTTCTTTATCAGTGTTGTATAATTTTCATTGTAGAGAGATTTTCTTTCAAGTTATTTCTAAATATATTCTCCATAACCATTGTGAATGTGATTTAATTTCTTTTTCAGCAAGTTCATTGTTGATGTACAATAAAGCAACTGATTTTCATATGCTCATATATTGTAACAGGTTTTTGATGGAATATTTAGTGTTTTCTCTCTATAAAATCATGTTATTTGCACATATGGAGCATTAACTTCTTCCTTTACAATTTGGAAACTTTTTCCTCACCTTATTTCTCTACTATGTGTAGTACTATGCTAAACACAACTGGTGAAAGTGAATAATCTTACAATTTTACTGATCTTGGAAGAAATACTTTTAGATCCTCCCCATTTAGTCTGACACTGTCTGTGGATTTTTCAAATATGTATTTTAGTGTTTCAAAGTATTCAGTATGTTCTGTGTATGAATAATATTAGAATTTTGATCTCAAAGTGATGTTCAATCTTTTGAATATTTTTTCTGCATCTGTTGAAATGATTATGTTTTTTGTTCTTCATTTTTTTGATGTTTTTTGCCACATGCATTAGGTTGGATATTGAACCTCTCCTGCATCTCTTTAGTAAGTTCCACTTAATCATAATGAACATTTTTGATATACTGTTTAACTTAATTTGCCTGAAATTGCTAACTATGTTCATCAAAGGTTTGGGTCCACACATCTTTGTTTGGTTTTGCTATCAGGGTAATTCAGACCTCATGGAAAAAGTATGGTAGAGTTCATTGCATTTCAATTTTATTGTAATAGTTTAAGAAGAAAAGGAATTCCGATTTAAATGTTTTATAGAATTTAGCAGCAAAGCCATCAACTTCTGGAATTTTTTTAGGGGAGGGATTTTTAATGATGGATTCAATCTCATTGTTCATTATTGATAGCTTTAAATTTTTTTGCATTTTTTTATTTTCATTAGTACATATTTGTAGTTCATAATGTTTCTTTTCATGACAGACCATTGATACACGGACACAACACATTCTTCCTCCCCTCCCTTTGTCTCTGCTTTGATTTTTCCAGCATCATATTCATTTATTTTTCTTATAAGACTTTATAAAATTAACTATCATTTATACAGATGTAAAACCAGATTAATAGCCCAAAGAACATATAAAACATGTAATAAAATTGAAATAAGTCAAGGTATACTTTTAGATACATTGTCTGCATTAGATTACATTTATATATATTGCTTTATACACAGTACTCCTATATATGTATTATATATATGTGTGTGTGTGTATATATATATATATATATATATGGAGAGAGTGAGAGAAAGAGAGACAGAGAGAGACAAAGAGAGAGAGAGAGAGAGAGAGAGAAGAGAGAGTTCCTGTCATCTATCTACCACAATACTACAGTTGATATGTGGTTTTATTTCACTGTGGTCTGAGAAGATAAATGATACAGTTTAAGTTTTTAAAAAATGTATCGAACCTCCAGTTGTACCCTAACATGTGATCTATCATGCAGAATATTCCATGTCCTGATGACTGGAAAGTATATGTTCTTGTTATTGGATGGAATGTTCTCTAAATATCTGTTAGGTCCATTTGCTCCATAGTGTGGTTCAATTTGATGTTTCCTGATATTTTTGTCTAAATGATCTAATCTTTGTGGAAAATGGCATGCTGAAGTCTCTAACTGGTACTGTATTAGAACTGATCCCTTTATTTATTTATTTACTTACTTATTTATTTATTTATTTATTTATTGGTCTCTTTGGGACAGAGTCTCACTATGCAGTTCAGGCTGGCCTTAGGCTCACTTTCTAGCCCAGGCTGGTCTCAAACTGACAACAATCCTTCTGCCTCAGCCTCCCGAGTGCTGTGATTACAGGCATGTGCTACCACATCCAGCTTAGAACTGATCCCTTTAGAAGTAATATATAATTATATTACCATTAACATGTATAAATACATTAGTATATAAATAAATATAAACAATTTTCGTATCTTCTCAATGAATTCTTTTATTAACATATCTAACTCTCATTTTATAGCTCTTGATTATAATATGCATATAGTTAATACTCTTTGACTTTTGTTTCCATTTTTGTGATTTTTTTCAACTCTTCATTTTATTCTATGTTTACCATGGTGGTGAAGTAAGATTTTGTGCATGATATACAATCAGGTATCTTAAAATTTCATTTACATTCAAAGTTATTGCTAGGTATGAACTTGCTGCTGTCGTATTGCTAATTATATTCCACTTTCTTTAATTTATTTTTGTCTTTGGTGGCTTTCTGTCTCTTCACTTTGTCTTTACTGCACTTACTTTTCTAACAAGGTGTGTGTGTACTCATATGTTTAAATGACAATAATTACCATTCTTTCCTCCAGGACAGGACTTCCTTAAACATTTCTCATGAAGTCTGATCTGGTGGTGACTAATTGCCTTAGTTTCTTCACATACAGAAGAGACTTTATGCTTCATTTTGGAATGATAATTTCATTTGGTAGAGAATTTTTGATTGGCAAGATTTTTTCTTTTATTATTTTGAGTATATGAGATCTCATTTTCTTCTGACATATAAGGTTTCTGATGAGAAATCTGCTGTGTATCTAAAAGGCATTTATTTACATGTTGCTTGATGTTCTTCTCTTGCAGTTCTTAGGATTATTAGTTTTGTACTTTTGATGTTCTGATTACATTATATTCCTAGGTAAAAATCTGATTACATTATATTCCTAGGTAAAAATCTACTTTAATAGAATCCAAAAGGGGTGAGTTGAGCTTCTTGTGTCCTTGAAGATTTAGGAAGTTTTCACCTATTATTTCATGAAATAGATTGTTCGTGCATTCCCTTTTACTTACTCCACCTTATAGGAATTTGTTCATGTGTGCCAAGTCTCACAAGTATTCATTATTTTATTTATTTTATTTTTGTCTGGATTGGAATACAATGAATCTGTCCCCAAGTTCATAAATTCTTTTTTCTACTTGTTCTAGTCTACAGTAGAAGCTCTGTATTATATTTTTTATTTCATGGATTGAAATTCTTTCAAATAATTCTGATTGATTCTTTTTACAATTTTTATCCCTTATGTGAATTTTTCATCCTTATTCTGAGTTGTTTTCTCATTTCATTGCATTATTTATTTGTATCTTCTTGCATCTTACTTCCATTTCCTTAGGATCAATATTTTAAATTCCTTTCATAGATTTTCTTCAAATTGAGATCTATTGCTGGAGAATTGTTCTCCTTTGAAGGTGTCCTGTTCATTTTAATGTCTCTTGTGTTCCTACGTTGGTTCACAACATATTTCATATCCAATTCTTCCAAATTGCTCAAGTAGTTTTGTGGGTAATTATTTCTTAGATATATGATCTTAGTTGGTAAGTGTTTTGGGTTTGGCTATAGTGAGCTCAAAAGCATAGGTTTGAGTGATTTGTCTTTGATGTTAATAGTGCAAGTGATTGCCTCAACAGCCTAGACCAGTGACGACAAATCTTTTAGAGCTTTCAGTGATACAAACAGTCCACTGTGTTCAGTTCAGGAAGAGAGACGTGCAGCACTGCAATGGACATAGCCTTCTATGTCCAGAACACAGTGTCAAGCTGTGATTGTTCAGCGCTTATGATGAGAGCTGCCAAAGTTTGAGTGTTGAGATACAGGACAGGAACTATCTCCACAGCCCTCAGAGCAAGCACAGGTGATGCTCATGGTTGTGCCTCCAAGGAGGACAAGATGAAATGGGAACTTCCACCTGTCCCTAGAATATGTCCAGATAATATTAGAATCTGTTGCACAGAAACCTGTGAAGTCAAAGTTTTATAGTACAAAGAGAAATTTCCCTTATTCCTATATGGCAATTGCAACTAGATATTGGGTTTTTAGCACTGTTAACCAATTCACAGAGCTCTGGCACCCAGATAATAACTTCTTCAGGTCACAAAGCAGAAGTACAAGTGGCACAGGGTCTGGACACCAGCAGCTGTGCTCCCTACTCCATGACTATAGAAAAAACCTTCTATAATCCCTTGGGATGGGGAATATTTGGGCCTGGGTCCTGGAGGTGTTGGACATGCATCAGACCTTCTCCTGCTACTGAAGGTTGAATCCATATGCTTCTGGGGATTGGGGCTTTGTTATCTGTGGTGCTGTTGCAGGACATGCATAGGAATGTCCTTTGGTCATGCAGAGGAGGATCTGGTGGCAATGAAGCTTATAGCACTGGAAATCCAAGTTCTGAAACTACCAAACATGGATAGGACCTTCCCTTTGTCCCTTAGTTCAAATTCAGATGATGCCACAACTTTTTGCATATGCAGACCCAAGGATGTGACCTGGGGAGGAGATCTTTCCTATATCTCCTTGCCGAAAAAGCATGTATGGTGGAGAGCATCGGAGGTCACTGGTAACTGAATTTCTGGACCTGCATGAAGTAAGTAGGACCCTTCCTATCTACTGCTACTAATAGACAAGTGTGGGTGAAGATGGACTACACACCAGCAGCTATAATCTTGAGGTTATCAACCAGGGGTGGGGGAGAAGTTTCCTATTTCCCATGGGGCAAACTTGGATGGGTTTGAGGTTTATGGTTATGGCAGCTACTGGTCCTGAAGTGTAGGATGCTGAGATAGCTGCCCTCTGCCCCATGAGGTGTGCAGCAGCCCGAAGTTGCTAGTGGTGTCAGGGGCTGGCCCCTAAGCCAAGATTGGGTCTTCCAGGGGCTATTACAGCCCTGAGAGTTCTGAGGGGGTCCCAGTTATGAGTTTTAGCTCCTTTTTTGATGCAAATCAGTGACAATTAGACTTGCTAGTTCCTCAAATTGGATTTAAAGCCTGTGAAGGCTGTAATTCTCCCACATTAGGACTGCCAGTTGGAGGCTACAATGAGGTGATTAGCACTTTCCTTTTTCTCTTCTGCAGGTTATGTCAAGAAGCCATGGTAGAAGCTCCGAATTATTTACCTCTTTCCCCAGGTTGCCTTTAAGATCTCCATACCACTTAGGGTTCTTGTCGCTTCTTTGCTGATTGTCAGAATTCTGCCTCATTCACTGTCCTCTAAGTACATTTTTCCTATGCTGCTCTGAATCTTCTCTTCGGTAGAGTTGAGTGCTGAGCACCTCTGTTACTACAAAGTATTTTTTTTTTCACAAATTTTGATCTTTGTTGAGTGTAATAGCATTTATCTCAAATCAAAATCACTTGGAAAGTTTGTAAGACAAAGATCGCTGGTTCTCAGACCTATAAGATCTGATCCTTTCAGTCTGGGGATAGGGTCAAAATATTTGCATTTCTCTCTGGCTCCCAGTTGATTTTGATGTGACTTGGTCTAGCATTTAGTTGAATGAAAGCAACAGTGAACTGAAACATCATGTCCTATATTCAGCTCTGGTGTTAGCTACGTGATCTTGGAAATGCCATTTACTAATGTAAGTCTGTTGTTTTATCCTATTTCAAATAACAATTTTGCCTGGGTGATCACTCACTCTCTTTCGTTTCACCCCAAGCTCTTTGAGCATAAATCAATAAAGTGTATACTCTGTCTTTAATTGGGATTATTCAAAGGTCATTCAGAAGATGGAGTTCTGAAAATGATGCTAAAATTACTCCTTATCTTTGTTTCACTAGGAAAGGTAACTGAATTTGAGTTCAAAGTGCCTCTATTTGAGCTCTACATGACAAAACAAAAAAAGAAACAAACAAACCAACACAGCAAAACTAGCAGTACTTTTTACTAGATATAGTTGATTCAAAATTCAGTCTTTTCTTTATAATGCAAAATTGCTAGAGAGGTCGCCACTGCAGTCTGATGTCTGTGTCTTGGATTGCTCTTTGACACCCAGGCCATAGTCACCTACATATAACCCTCTACAAGAGTCTTGAAGCTCTTAGCAGGATTTCTGGGTAGTAAAGTATGAAAGAAATTTGATTTTAGAGCCCTATAATCCTCTTAGAATTAGGGCAATAGCCAGGACTTGAAAAAGCAAAGCAAAACAAAATAGCTCATAGTATTTCCCTGTAGTTGATCTGATTTAGTCTGGATTGTGTTGGATTTGCTTAGTTCCATTTAACCTCTTTTGAATTATATATTCCATGTCACCCATAGTTCCAGCAACTTGATTGAATTATGTAAATAATCTAGAAAGATCAGTGACCACATAGACTTGATAATAACATAAGTTTCATGTTTTCTGGAAGAGTTAGGAAAATATTTTTCTAATTTGAGTCATTAGCATGGTCTGGGTTTTTCTGAAGGGACTACTAAGTTATTGTTTTGAAAAAATTAAGTACCAAATTCTCAAATTTCATTCAGAGTCTATTGTAAAGCTGACCAATTTAAATGTTGTCTGCCATGTAGGTTCCTCTTTCCTACTTTTCACCTCCCTTTACACAATGACGCTTAAAAAATAATGTGACTATCTCAAAAGTTATGTCAGTACTTATCTACCATCTACTATATTCATAATATCCAACGAAAGAGCAGATTCATCACTGTGTCAAGCAAGTTTCCACAATCATCTTATACAAAAAGGCAGAATTTCAAGTGAATTTTACTTCATAAACTCAGTTTACTTTTGGAATAAGTATAAGCAGTTTAAACTATATGCTAAAATTTTTTATTAAAAATGAACAACAAGCCTAGGAAAGAGACTCACAAAAAGAACACAAACCTCAGGTTTCTGAGTTCATATTGAGGGGAGTGGCTGTGAGAGAACAGTGGAATTCAACAGAAGAATAACGGAGACCCCATAATGTCTAGAGAAGTAGGATGGCAGCAGAGCAAGAGAGACAGAATATCCCAGCGCAGGCCAGCTGGTTCTCTAGCCAGGGAAGGGAGCTGTGGCCTTGGGTGTAATGGGCTGGGATAGTTTATCATTTTCATGAAATGGATAGAACAATAAGGTATCATAGTATGCAAAATAAGCCAGACACCACGAGAAATAGTCTCATGTTCTCTTTCATGTGTAGAAACAAACAAACAAGCAATCAACGTTTTTTTTTTCTTTTCTTGAAAATGTAGGAGTGGTTTCTAAAGGTAAGCGGCACCATGGGAGGGTAGAAGAAGGGGAAGTACTGGTCAGTACACAGTGTATGAATTTATGGAACTATTACAGTGCATTCATTTAATTTGCACAATTAAAAATAACTATCAACAGGAATCCTACAGGTGGTAACTGGAAGTCACATAAAGAAATAAATAAAAGAGTTTTGGTAATGCTTACAAGAATCAATCTAGAAGATACAGATTAATGCAGAACCTGTGATTAGAGGAACTTGAATGCTTTAAACAAACATTTGTAGATAAGTGTAAGATTTCAGTAGATCTTCAAGCATAAGATCATATTACACTAGGATAAATTTGCATTCCAAATTGGGACACAGTTCATAGAGATAAAATAAATGGTATATAATTTCCTTGCAAAAAGCATTTTGTGCACATTAAATAAATGGCAAAGATATCAATTTATTAATTTTTATACTTCATTGATGTCAATATTTAAATTGCCATAGTATCAACTCTCTATGCATAAGACTAAAAAGAAAGGTTACTTTAAAATGTGAGAGGAATATTATGGCTTTTACAGTTCTTTTTGGGATAACATACCTGGATATTTTACTATTGAATAAAAGTTTATACAAGAGACATTTGCAATATTAATAGTAACAACTCAAGTCCTAACTCAAAGAATGATAATAATAATTAAGTTTACAAAGCACTTCTGGGATATATTGCATGGAAATTTTTATATAATCATAAGTGATATTACTCCATATTTTTAGTTAGGAAAATTGACCATTGGGTGAAATGGGCAATTTGGATCCTTAAATTTATAACATGAAAGGCATGGATGTGACAAAATTTGACCCTGTGATTCCAAACATGTACTCTTCCTGCAAAACTCCTCTCTAAATTCAGAAGCTGATCGAATATTTATTATGCTGTTTTTCACCTGTGCATCATCACTGGTGCAATAGTTCTTGCAGATGAGCTTTGTGTAGGTCTCATTAAAAATAACATTAGTTCATTATTCTTTAAGAATTATAGTATTACGATATCATGTGTTTCCATCCTAGTACCCTAATATCTTTTATTTTAAACTGTTCTTCTATAATTAGTTTAGGTCATTCTTCCAGTTTGTGTTAAAATGTTATTAGTGAAGCAACAGTGGATTTAATGTCATCAAATCCAATGGAGTTAAATTACTATTTGTGATTGATGATTCTCAGTAGCAAGTGGGCTCTGACTTCATCATGAAGATTAGCACTTCTAATCACCTTCATTGTTTTAAAAACTCTAAATCAGTTTAGTCATGAAAAGTGATAAAATATTTTATTTGACCAAACTGTTGCCATTGACTATAATGAGAGAATGAGCACTCGAATTGCTAAGAATATTTTTAAGTGGCAACTCTTGTGCTCTCGCATTTCCTTGTTTTAAAAGGTATCAGAGTCAGCCTTCATTTTAATAGCTAAGTATTCCCAAAGCTCAGTTACACACGAGCATCCAAAAACCTTGCCAATCCTCTGACTGCAAAAGACTATCTTGAACAACCAACTACTAGCCTACCTTTTGAACTCAGATATCTATTAGGAATTATTATCAACCATTAATTCAGCATTTGTTATGAAATTAAATTTACATAACCTACTCTGAGTCCCATTACAGAAGCCTACTATTTTAATGTAACCTAAGACATCAGTTTCAATATGTCAAAAATATGTCCTTTCTAAGAAATTTTTTTTCTTTGTCTTTTTTTGAGACAGGGACTCACTATGTAGCTCAGATTGCCCTTGAACTCACTTGTGACCCAGGCTGGTCTGGAACTCACAAGAATTCTTCTGCCTCACCTTCCCAAGTGCTGGGATTACAGGCCTGTACCTCCACACCCAGTTCTTTCTAAGAATTTAAAAAGTCCTTTGGGTGACAGGTTTGCTGTTCTATGGTCCTTACATGGAAAAGCAGCTCTTGAACTCTCTTCTGATTATTTCCAGTATTTACATGTACAGCACTAGGAGTCAACCTCTAATAGTTATAAATTGTCTCAATATATTTATTCTATTTCATCATCCACAAATGCATCATTAACACTTGTTATCTAACTACTGTTTAGAGAATGAAAATTTTAAAACATCATCAAGTTTTTCCACAATGAGGCAATTTTATCTGTCATGAGAAACCTTATCTCAAACTAGGAGAACAGCATCATAATGAAGCGTGTCTGTACACTGTGTGTTGTGTACATTAGTATCACAATTGATTCCAGGTAAAAACCTACATTCTTGAAGGGTGAGTTTTTTCCATTTGGGTCCTTGTTAAAATACTATATTTTTTGTAGAAACTCAAGAGTATAAACAATATTAAACATCTATTATTATTTAAACATCTATTATTAAGCCAGATGCATATTATCCATAGAAGGCAAGTTTGCACAATAGCAGTTACAGCAATGTTTGTTTAAAAAATTGGTAAGAATTGAAGAAGAAAACACTGAGGTCAAAGTTCGCCCTTCTGTGAACTTCCTGACAGATGTCTTACGAAATGGGCTGAGGGGAAACAATCTTCAGAAAGAAGAGATTTTTCTCCGCTAATTATTAATCATAGTAAAGTTCATGACATTTCTAAGCCATACAGGAATAGGAATTTATAATTCTGTCACACCTTTATATAAATATGCAGTCAGAGGGTGCCAAAATGAAGGAATTCTTAAAAGTTCAGCATGGAGTAAAATTCACTTTCTAAATATTAGATAACTTTCTATTTGAATATCAAAATAGTCATTTCCAATTCATCAGAATAAAACTGCTTCTTACAACTTTATGTGGTAAAATGTGTTTATCAGAAGGAGGTTCATACATTTTTATCGTAATACAATTCACCTAAGACCCATTGCACTGTTGGTAAAGTCAATTACTTTTTCCTTAGCTACACGGTGTTTGGCAGGAAGTCTATTGTTGCTTCAACATTTAGATTTCACAAGCAGGTCTGTTTTATAGGAAGCAGTGGTAGTATTTTTTAAAAGAGAACCCATATAATGCATTTTAGAGCCTCTGAAGTTGAAAATTTATAGCATGCAATGTTGCCATAAATTGATAGTTTGGGCTTGCTTATCCACACATGGTCATGATACAGTAGGTTAATAGTGACATATAAAATGCCTCCTGGATCAGCCTCAAAGGTCTCAGTGAAGATTGGTAGCTCAGTATCACACAAACATGTCTAAATCTAAGGCAAATTTCTAAAATGCACAGCTAAATGTGAAAAGTCCTGTAAATATATTTACTAATACATGATTTTTCCAAAAAAATTGTCAAATATATAGCTTAAATATGGAAATTTATTCTTACTGGTATTTTAATTCTCAAACTGTTATGAAAACAGTTACCTCATGTAAATACCTATTTGCATAACATTTGATAATCAACATAGAATTCTTATCTAAATTAAATCTAATCAGCATACTGAAAAACTAAACTTTAATGAGTTACTCACTTCCACTCTCTGAAGTAATTTGGTCAAAGAGCAAAATATGGTAAGATTCCTCACAGAAATATTAGTTCTTGCATTTGAAAATCAAGAAAAGTAATTTTAAGTGTTTCAGTGAGTAATTTGTTTGTCTCAATGTATAGAACAACTTTAGTGGTAATCTGACATAACATGAGAAGTAAGATTGACTGTTTTTTACTGCCTCTACTTTCAAAAATGAATATGATTGCATACAATTTAAAAAAACATTTTAACATAGGAGAAAAGCATGCTAATTGCACTGACTATATTAAAATGTAATATAAATGTGATGATATTAAGATTTGCATTTGAGCATAACTGATATTATAAGCTACTTGTCATACTAATGATCCAATTCATCAGAGAAAATTTGAAAGTATGGAAGATTACTCGGAGTCTTTAACTTACAAACTGGGTAGAATAGATATCAATGAAAATTGAATGTGTATTTCATACTATCTTTCATTATTCTGCCTGATTATGGTATGCTACTTTTATAGATAGAATACATAGTGAATAAGTAAGTTAATAAACAAACTAGCAAGCCAAATCCGTAGATAAATTTGCAACTTGATTAAACTACAACGTTTTGAGTTTCTGCTACTCTTGTAGATTCTGTATCTATTTTACTTGTACATTCAGTGACCTTTACCACAGGTTCATATAACACTGGCTAAAATGCTGCTACTTTATGCAGGAAACATCTGTTACTCTATTGCAGACAAGAGTTTACCTTGGATCAAAGAACCTTTGAATTAACAATATGCTGATGCTTTAATTGCTGAAGTTTGCATTTGTGGTTCACTTGTTTTTAGTTTAATTAAGTTTATTGGTACATTTGGTTACATAATGATCATATTCATTACAGGGAACTTGTACCTGTGCATGATATATCTTGATTTCTCTTTTTTCCCCCCATTTGTCTCCTCACTTTAAACCCCCTACCCCTCCCCTTTCACAAAGCTTGGTTTAAATTTTATCCTTTTCTTATTTTTTCTTTCCCTCCCTTCCTTTCACCATCCCTTCTTATTTCCCATTTCCTTTTGAACAGTTTCTTCCTATTTCATGATATCTATTGTGTATTTTAGTTCTTATTTGCACTTTCAGTTTCTCACATCAGAGAGATAACTGAATATTTACCTGCGTGTCTGATTTATTTCACTTATTATCATAGTCTCAAAGTTCATCTGTTGAGCTACAAATGTTTTAATTTTATCCTTTTTATGGGTGAGTAATACTCAATTATGGACAAAAACACATCTTTTTTATATGCTCATCAGTTGATGGACATTTGGTATGCTTCCAAAATTTTGTTATTATGAACAGTATGTTTAGTTTTTGTAAGGGATTGCAATTCTCCTGCCTCAGGCTCCCAGAGTGCTGGGATTTCAAGTAAGTGCCACTGTGCCCACTTTAATGTTGAGTTTTAAGAATACTTTGTATATCTTGGGTGACAATCATTTATGTGGTGTAAAGTGAAACATTTTTCCCAGTATGTGGCTTTTCTTTTATCCCCTTGGTAGTACTCTTCACAAAATAGAACTCTTCATTTTAATGAGGTCAGTTTATTTATTCTTTCTTCCATGCATCATTGCATGACCTAAGGTCACCTGAACTTTCTTTATTGTTACCTTCTAGGAGTACTATGTTCTACATTTAGGTCTATGGATCAATTTTGAGTTTATTTTGTTTTTTAATTTGTAAAGTTTTTATGAATATTCAATATTCATTTTTTCTTTTACAGTATTCAGGGTTGAACTGAGGGCCTCAGGCATGCTAAGTAAGCTCTCTAATCACCAAATTACATCCCCAGATCTATCAGTTGTCTCCATCTTTCCCAACTTTTTTGGGTCAAGGTATGTAGGTGACCTGTTGTTCCACCATTATTTGTTGAAAAGTCTATCTTTTCTACATTATATTGTCCTTGCTCTTTTACCAAACATAAGTTGATTACGTGTATATTGGTATATTTCTTGGCTTATGTTTCACTAATTTTGTTCAAGTTTTTAGTTGTTCATGAGGAAAGGCAAGTTCATTCTCAATCTATATGGTGAAAAGAGGAGGTCTCACAGAATCATTTCTGAATTTATTCGATTTAAGTAAGGTTTTATAAACAAATATGATTTAAAATAAGATTTAGAGTAGCAAAAACAGAAAGAGCTATGTTGTGCTGGGTGGAATTGTAAGACATAGAAGTGATTGATAATAAGAATAAAGGTAAAGTGACTGAGGTCATTTAGGGATGCTTTATTTGCCATGACTAATTAAATGTCCCCTCAGTATTTGTCTTTTCCTTCTTCCCATGTTCTAGCTCAGATTTATTATTCCTTAAATATATTAGGAGATGATTTAATGCACTATTAGGTCATATTGCCATTTTAGTTAGCATTAATACAGCAGGGGAAATGCTTGCAGTGTGATGGTTGTATGCTACTGAAACAGGCAGCGAATTAAGAACCGTTAATAATAAATCCTCCAGTATGAAAAATCCCAATACTAGTAATAATATCATTTGAAAAACAAATTATACTCTTCAAATTGACTTTATAGAAAATATTCTATTATTCTGCTTGAGCTGCCGTAACAAAACTCCACAGATTGGGTACCTTGCATGTCAGAAATTCATTTTCTTCGTTCTGAAGAATGGAGGTCCCAGATCAAGATATTGTTGGCATAGGGTCCTGCTGAATAGGAAAAAAACACTAAGTCAACCTAGAATTTCAATCTATTACATATAATCTTGAAAAATGGAGTAAAATAATGCTGTGTGTCATAAATTAAGAGATTAAAACAAACATTATTACAAATAACATAGACTTTAAAAATACTGGAGGAATTTCATGACTTTATGACAAAATCTACCAAAAAAGAAAACTTCTAAGAAAGATGAACGTTATCTATTGATACAAGAAAAAAGCACAAAAATCCTTGCTGTATAAATTTCTTTATACAATAAAATGAGTTCATATTTTGAAACATTATTTTATATTAAAAGTACAAGTTTTTAATAGTGAATTTATCAAATACTTCAGGAACAGAGAAAATCAACCTCACACAAACTACTTAAGAAACCAAGGGCAGAATATGTTCCAGTTAATTTTATGAGGTCTGTATTACTCTGATATGAAAATCAAAAAGAAGCATTACAATTAAACCACAAATCATATATATCCTACATGTAATACCAAACTCCTAAACAAAACTTTTAAGAAATTTAATCCAAGATAGTATTAAAATATTCCTGACCAAATACGTATATTTTACACTAGAAATACAGGTTAATTAGATAAACAAGAATGTCTGTTCACACCTCTTCCATCCAAAATTGTATTGGATGTTTTAGCCAGGATAGATAAAACATTACAGAAAAGAAAGAAAAAGTTACCATTTTTAGGAAAGGAGAAGACTATATATGACTGTGTGTATATAAAATGCTCAAGTATTTCAAAAACTCTTCTAGGTAGCATGTGAATTTAAGAAAGTCATAGTATATAAGGAAAATTTTATACATTGAATTCTTACATACATAAATGTTTTGAAAATTGATTTTTAAAGCTATATTTGCAAATAGTATCACAAAATATGAACTACACAGAGTCAAATTTAATAAAGTATGTTCAAGTTATACACAGTGAAAACAGCGATGTATTGTGAAAGAAGAATTACATGAATGGAAAGATGAATAATTTCAACGAATGAAAAGGCTCAATATTGTTAATCTGGCAAGTCTCCTAAATTATCCTATTGATTTGACACTGTCCTAATTAAAGACCCAGTATTTTTTTGTAGAAATGCATAGACTGATTATAAAATATGTAGAATTTCAAATGAGGTAGACCAGCCAATTGAACATTCAAAATAAAAGAGCAAAATTGAAAGAATATGGAAACCGTCCCATGTATATAATTGATTTTCAACAAAGGTGCCAAAATATTACACTGAGAAAAGTGTAGCCTGTCTAGAAATATTGCTTAAACAACCATGCTTTTGTAGAAAATTAATTCAAAATCTCATAGTAGTCTTAAAAATAGTCACAAAATTATTTGTAATTAATAAACTTAAACAAGAAAAATTAAAATACCCCATAAATGGAAAACATAAAATTAAAATGTGAGACTATAACACTTCTAGGAGAGAATAATTGTAAGGCAATGGTTTCTTAATGAGGGGACACCAGAATCACTACATTTAGAAGAAAATATGTTGTAAACTGGATGATGCCAAAATTCAAAAGCACTGCTTTTCTAAATGTAATTTCAATAAATTCATATACTGCAATGTTAAATAGGAAAAACTGTGTATAAGGGGCCAAATATTTGTAGGAAAATCAAAAAATTTTTACTACTTGATAAGAAAATCCCACCATAAAACATACACAGAATATTTGAAGAAACACTTGGACTTCTATATCACATTGGAGAATATAAACATTACATAAAAGATGCTCAATGCAAGAGGTTGTTAGGAAAATATAAAGTACGAGAAATACAGGAATAGCTATGGGTTTCTGATTCCATGATTTCACAAATAAGACTTTCTGCTGAAGTCCAATTATTCTGGCTTAATGCTTCAGGACTTACTAGAGGCACTTCATGAGAGGTCCCAAGTACATATGAAAAGTGAAGGTAGAAACTGTATAACTCTCCAACAATAAAACATATATCTGTATTATGAATCATAGCTCTACTGCACTTTAGAGTCCCACAACATATTCATGTTATAACTAAAAGTCTGAACTGTTCAATCATCACCTTACCATTTTTTGACTTTCCACTGCTGGTAATTGAACATGTGAAACAAGAAAGAAAGAAAAAGACAGAAAAGAAGAACAGGAGAGAGAAAGAGAAGAAGGAAGGAGAGAGAAAGAGAGGAACAAAAGAGACAGAAAGAGAGGATGGAAAGAAGCGAGAAAGAGAAAAAATAAAACTATTTCTAAGTATATCTGTTAGTCTTTATCAGTATAAACTGCTTAAATCTAAACGTAAATTTAATCATTTACCTTTTGAGTTTAATTCTCTGTCAGTCTAAGATTTTTTTCATCTAAGTTAATTATCTGTATAATGTAAGGGTACCATGTATTCAACTTTTGCTAATGAAGCTTCTAGTTAATTGACCTAAACATATTAATAAACACTCTGTCAAAAAACATGGACAATCACTTAATGAAACCCAAATCTTAAGGAATGAAAACAATTCCAAATATGGCGACATTGGTGACTTGAGATTTACATGATAATTAAGTTGAATACTCTGGAAACTGGCACCTTATCTTTCATCTGAATCAGTAGAAAAAAAGTGCACATTGTGAATAATGCATGTTTCATACTTCTTCTGTTAAACAAAAGAAAAAGGTGCAATAGGAAATACACTTTAAGGGATATATTATAAAGAATTGGTTTATATCGTTGTAGAGCCTTGCTATGTTACAACAAAGTTCTTATGGCAGTGCTGCCCGACACAAACTGAAGCATGTATTCATGGGCAGGCTTTCCTCAGCACAGGAAGCACCAGAGAATTTAGTAGTTTTCAGCTAACTGAATCAATTCCATCCAGATTATGTAGGCTTATTGTGCTCTCAAAGTCAACTGATTATGAACTTCAATCACAGCTATAAATACCTACCCAGAAGAGATAAGCATTGTGTTGTAATGACTGGGGCTATGACCGAACCATCCAACATGATATACAAAATTGACATTCATATTCTAGTTCTTGTCAGTTTAGCAACCATACTAATTACCAACTAGAGGTAACAATGCATTAGCTCTACATAAAAGTGATACAACTCTCTTACAGCTAAAAGCAGGAGAATGTTTCTCCATAAGACAATAATGCAAAACCCTTATAATGTTTTCTATGTCCATCAAGGAATTTAAATATTATGATGTAAAGTTAACTTTTTAAAAAAAACATTTTGTGCAATGACAAAGAAATAAGCGAAGGAAGAAAATAAAAAAATATTGGCTTTATGTAAGCAAATTACAACAACATAAGGAAGAGATAGTCTAGATGTATTAAATGGAATTCTCCAAACTGGACCAATGAGACAGTCAGAGGTGCACACGCGCACACACACACACACACACACACACACACACACACACAGAGAGGGGGGGGGTTAGCTTAATTGTGGAGGTTTAGAAAGTCCAAAATCATCTGATGGGCTGCACTACAAACCTTGAGACTTAGTGAAGAGGTACAGTTTAAGTCCAAAAGCAAAATTTCTTCTTGCTTTACAGGGAATCAATATTCATTCCATTAAGGCTTTCAATTGACTGCATAAAGTCTACTCATATTCTGGATGGTAATCTGCTTTACTTAAAATTCACAATTTATTTATTTTTTATCTATCTGTGTATCTATCAATCTATCTATTTGTTGACACAGGGACAAAGCACCTTAAACCCACAATTTAAGGAGGAGATGTTTATTTTGGCTCACAGTTTCTGAGTATTCAGTCTATGGAGGATTGACTGGCAGAACAACAGGTGAGAGTTTCCGACAGAGAGAAGCTCTTCAAACTATGACTAGCAGGAAGGAGAGAGGGAGGAAGGATCTGGGAACAAGAACACTCCCTTCCAGATTGTGCTCCAGTGACACAGGCTACACCTCTTCACGGCACGCTGGGGTCTGGACTCATCATTGAATTAGTTCAGTGATGAGTACAGCACCTTTATGATCCAGGCACCTTCTGAAAGTCCCAGGTCTGAACACAGGAAGCTTTTGGGACTATTATAGGTCTCAACCACAATACTTTCTTATTTGCATGGTGCTGGGGATTGAATTCAGAATCTTGAACATGCTAGGTAAGAATTCTACCACTAAACTACAGTCCCAGCCCATGCCTACTAATTCAAATATTAATTTCGTCTAAAAATTACTGACATAGAATCATTGAGAATAAAATCTAACTAAATACATGAGTACTGTAGCCAGATCCTGTCAAACTGACATAGAAATCCATCCAGAAAACATAACTACTAAAATTTCCATTTCTGCAGCTGGTCAGGTGATGACAGTTGGTTGTTATAACTCCTGTTTTCTCCAGTGTTCCACATTTTGTCTGCCCTCAGGAATCACCTCAGCTGGTTGTAGTTCTTTGCTTGTTGAAGTACCTCAAATTCTCAAATCTAAAGAGTTTGAGCCATTAGGATTCCTATGGAATTTTCTATAGTTCTTTTAAGTATACACAGTACCAGTGACAGGCCTTATAAGTTATTTTATGTTCTGGCCATATTCTTTCTCACTTACATTGTGTGGCAGTGTCATGTTTTGAATCTGAATGTCTCCCAGAAGCTCATGTGCTGAAGGCTTGATTCCTAACCCAGCAGTGGTTAGAGGGGGACCTTGAAAGGTAATTGGATCATGAGGGTTTCAATTTCATCAGTGGGTCAATTCACTGATGGATTCATAGATGAAGAGCTTCATGGGAAGGAGATGGAAACTTAGGAGGCAGGGCACAATTAAAGGCAAAGGATCATGGGGACATCACTATAGCTTTTCTGCACCCCCTTTCTCTGGGTCTTTCTCTCTGCTTCCTGGCTTCCATAAGGTTATCAGCTTTGATCTACCATTGTCTTCTGCCATGATCGTCTGTCGTGTTATAGAACCATAGTTGGAGCTAGCCAACTATACCTGACACCATGATAAAAAAGAAACCTTTCTCCATTTCGAGTTATTTTCTTGGTTATTTTGTCACAGCAATGGAAGCTGACTAAAACCACTGAACACCCAATTTTCTTTAGGAATTATCAGTGCTCAGAAGTGCCAATATTGTCATATCCTTCTTTACCAATTGGTTCAGAAGCACAAAGTCCATAGTGGTCTAAACATCTGCTTCAGTGGCCTTTCTTTAAGACTTCTGGATCTACATTGATGACACAAAAAGCAATTTTTTTATCAGTAGAATAGTGTAGTAAAAGTATGTGTAATCATCCTAAATTCTACCCCTTGATTCATGCACATTAATTCTGGCTATGAGAGAATTAGTATCAGTATTCTAGATGGATATTTTAGAACACAGTTAGTGTTTACCCCAGCTTTATGAAATATTGCCACCTAGATATACTGTAACTAAGGCTTCAAAATCTATTTCTTCAAACCATCTACTTGTAAATAGTGAAGAACATGGCAGGACCAGTGAATTTCATGGAATAGTCTATTGCTACACTTTACCTGAAGAAAGTGAATTTCTTAATCAGACACAATGCTTTCTTGAGTACAGTGATAATGAGTAAGGTTTTGTAGGTCCATGGATAGAAGTTTGGGCAGGAACATTGTGTGCTTATAAAGAAAATCCATATTTAGTGTGTGTCTTTGGGTAAGTGTAAAATAGTGCATTTTTCATGTTGGAGGTGGTCCAGAGTAGTCAGTCTGCTTTCAGGCAGCTGGCTAATCACTCCAGAGAATAATGCCAGGATGCAAACTCAACGTTGGCCATATCTAGGTTGACTTTGGGAGTGGAACCCATGTACATCCCCCATCCTTGCCTCAGTGGTTATTTTTTTTTATTAACCCCTTAAGCAATGACAGAAGTTGCTGGAGAAAGAAGCTGAAAGATATTCATAGGATAGGCTATCCTATCCAATTGGTCATTTAAAATTTTACTTTTGCAGTGATTCACAAAGACAAAATATATTCTTATTATTTACTCACTCAAGTTATATCTACATGTCTCTTCCCCAGGTTTTCTTCAGAGAAATTGTATAGTGTCTTCCTTCCAAGTCCCTGAGCACTCAGCCTAAGCACTGACAATGAAGCACAAATTAATATACACTATTATTCCTGTTCCCCCTTGTAGGCAAAATGAATAACTAGGTATACTGTTGGAAGGTCTACAGATTTTATTTTATCATTGTCTTTCAAAAATATCCCCCAGAAATGGAATTTAGTGATACTGTTGCCCACTTTTACATTGCACTTGCATATGATACAGCACCAACTGTAAACCAGGGTGCATAGTCTCTTCTTTATTCAACCAGGAAGATGAAAGACAGTTTTAGGCCATAGATGAGAGCTTGGAATGAGAAAGTATGTTACAGTTGTGAGAGACCACAGCTCATATTACCCATTTGTTCCATCAGGGTCTGCTCAAGTCTAACCATAAATACCACTTCCTTTTCATAATAGCACCAACTTTAAGATTCAGTGAGTCACAAAGCACTTAGTTCATGATGGACAACTCAGATCATGTGAAAATTTGGTGAGGGTAGTTCAAGGTTAGGTATTGAGTCTCTTAGTTCTAGCACCAAGCACCAAACATTATAAGGTGTTTCTTAATTTTTAAAGATTTTTTGGACAAGAGTATCACTGTGTAGCTCAGGCTGGCCTCAAAAGTGTGGTGATCCTCCTGCCTCAGCCTCCCAACTGTTGGGATCACAGGTATGCATCCCCATATCCAGCTAAGGTATTTCTCAACTGCAGAGTAGTTAAACACAAAAAAGTGGATCTTTGCTTCAAAATTTTAAGGGCTTGACTCATGATTCATTGATAGGGAGTAGTCAAAGTCTGTCAAGAGCGTCTCTACTTGTTCCTGATGCTTAGGACCATTTCATCTGCTGGATCATCTGAGCTAAGTGACAGAAGAGCTTGCCCATTCTGCATCTCTTACAGAGTCTTCTCTTGTTCAAAACTAGAACATTTTGTGTAGCCATTTATCAAATGAGTAGCATTAAAATAATAACTGTGTTGCTTACAAAAAGTCTGAAGAGATCAACTACGCACCATGTTCTTTTATAGATCTAGGAGAGGCCAGATTCAAAAACTGATCTTTACTTTAGAAGAGATGTTTCTTGAGTTTCACACTACTAGACCCCTAAAAGTCATGTCTAGAATACTCTCTACTTCTTGCACAGTAGTTCTAATTATTGTATTATCAATGTTACATAATATTTTGTGAAAGGCAAAAATGATCAATAAGCCTGTGGACTCAGTTATTACATTGGTTTGGAAAGCTGATATTCTCCTTGGACTGACACTTGAAAAACATGTATTTTGGTGGTCTTTCCTCATAGATACAAAGGAAAACATTTGCCTGAAGAGTATCTATATATCACATACCACAGAATGCCTTAATTTGTTCAAGCAAGGTAAAGCACATCTGGAACAACAGCTGCAATCAGAGTCACCACCTGGTTAAGTTAATCTACTGTCATCTTCAAGATTCATCAGTCTTCTACACAGCCCAATAAATGAATTGATGGGGATGTTAGACTCAAAACTCCTGCGTCTTTCAAGTTCTTGATGGTGGCACTAGTCTCTGAAATTTCTCTAGGGAAAAATGTCTGTCTTTTTTTAACTGTTTGTGCAGACAAACGTACTTCTACTGTCTTCCACTTGCATTTGTTTTTAAACCATGATAGCTCTCATCACCTAAATCAAGGTACCAAGTGGAGAGTCTGCCCATTGTGGAGGGTAACTGTAACACTTATGCTTTCTATAATGACTGAAATAATCATAAGACACATTCAAGATCTACTAGGTCTACTGTAATATAAAGCTGAAGTAAAATTATATTGATCACCTGATCTCCAAAAGCCCTTCCTCTAGTAGACTGCAATGATGTCTTGGGCCTCCAGGCATTAGTATCACTTCAGAATCAGTATCCACTAATCTAAGAAAAGTGTGGTTGTTACCCCAATGAACTATCATTTTAGTAGATGACCACATATTCCCTACAGGAAGGGTTGGAGGAAGAGTAACACTATAACCTGTTGAAGCTGTAGCAATATCTTTTTTTCAGGGGGACAGAATCCCACCTTTACTCAAGGAATTCTGTATTTGTAGATATTAGTTCTCAGGACTGATTTGGGACATTGACCAAAGGTATATATGAGACGGCAATGTGAAGATAAGGGGCTTTTGGAGGCCACAAGCCCAAAGCCTCCTGGATTGCATGGTTAGAGATTTAAAGATGGCCCATAGGTCTGCAAATCCATGTAGGATTAATATACATTGCCTTAAAGTAGGTGTCCCAACCGCTGTCTTCCGCATACTCTGACTTATTACTCAGACTGGTTCTAGTGTCAATCATGCAGCAGTCAACTCTTCCTTTTCCTGTCTTTCTCCTGTCCTCTAAGTGAATGCCTCAACAGATATCCTTCATTTGCCTTTTATGTTTACTTCCTTGTTCTGTCAACAAAAAGCTGCAGAAGCAGCAGTTTGGGGCTGTTTTTCTCTGAGACTCTTCACTGTTGAGGGGTTTTGGGTAAAATGCAACCCCTCTGGGCCTTCTTGGAGGTTAAACTGGACAAGAACTCCAAGTAACTGTTTACCCTTTATGCCACACCACAGGAGTGAACTGTTACAGGACTGAGTGGGAACAACTCTCTTGTATTTTTAAGATTTAATTAAACTCTTCTTCCATGGATCTAGAATTACTTCCTTTATAAAGATCAACTAAAGTTTAGTAGACCTCCTATGCATTTCTTCTGTATTAATGCCATCATCAACTAGCCAGCACTGTAGGTCTCTGCAAATCAGATTATTAGGATTTACACTTCCACAGCTCTGTCCATACGGTAGCCATGATGGTTCTGACCTTGAAGATTAAGAGTTGCCACTGGGCTGCTGCTGTCCTAGGATGCTACTGTGCCAACACATTTAGGGTTGGGTAAGAGGAGTTCCTACTGTTGTTTTTGACCTATAGGCCATAGCAGTTACGGAGGGCTTTGGAAATTCTTAGCTCCCCACAAAAAATTGTTTTCATAGTTGTGATAAAAGATCTGTGTTCTCCCAAACTACAGGAGCAGGTCTTACACATTAATGTTCTAATGTTCCAGTATCCTAAGCTTTTAGATGCTGTCCTTGGCAGTATACTTCTCAGTTTTGACGCTTCAACTTTTCTTATTGTAAGCTGTATATGGATTTAAGTTCCAGACAACCAACCAAAGTATAGAACTCTTTTTAACTTCTTGAACTAAAACAATGAACCCCAAATGTTTTACTTAGTCAATTTATATTAATAAATTAAACCTGATCAAGCAGATTTCTTCCACCATGATCCCATATTTTTAGGGTCTATTCCCACACATATGTTTCATATTTCTGTCTGTACAAACTGGAAAACTCATGTAGTTATGCTCTTAGGTAGTGTACCTTCTGATAGGTCACACTTTGTATAGTCTTTCACATCCTGGGCCCAGTGGTACTTAAATCTTAAATTTTAGGTCTAGAAGGAGAAAGGAGTAGTGAAGGTAGGTCTTGAGGAGAATCCGCAATGCTGTATGAGGCATCTACACAAGAGTCCATTGCAGGTTCTTTTGGTAAAGCTGGACTAATTTAGGCAGGAGAGAAAGGCCTTTTATCGTTAAGAAGACTCACAATGTTTAAGAATTTGCTGTTGCTTCATTAGGATCGTCCGGCATTACACCACTACAGCTTTTTGATTGGTGCCCTCATTACAATAGAAGAAATTCTGTGATGCTTAGAATTCAATTTGCTTCATATGTAATCACTTAAGAAGTAAAACTCTGTGATTAATTTTCAGCAATCTTATGTTTGAAGGTACACACATGCTAAAGGCTACATTCAGCTCAGCTGAAGAATTTTAAAGTACAATATAAAGGATTTCCACTGGGAATTTGAAGCTCTAATCTATTTCCCTACTTTTTTCAGTGCAGTTAAGAACACGCAATCCTCTATACTCCTTGATTAGATTTAAATATACTGATACATCTAGGACATAGTTACTTTGAATGTTTTGTTTTACAAGCATCAAATTAAATGTTTTAAAACACTATTTTACATATCTTCAGTGTTATACCATGTCATGAACTACCAGCGCCCTCTTCACCAATAAAAACTCTGTCATCAATTCCTTTAAATCTTTTTTTTTTTTTTTTTTTTTTTTTTTTTTTTTTTTTTTTTTTTTTTTTTTTTTTTTTTTTTTTTTTTTTGTGGCACCAGGGATCAAACTCACAACCTCATGCCTACCAGGCAGGCGCTTAAGCCACTGAGCCAAACTCCTGGCCCAATTCCTTTAAATGTAACAAGATGAATCAAATTAGAGAACTAATACCAGAAAACCAATACAAAAACACTCATCCTAAAATTCTGTCTCTTTTGAACTCCTTCTGGTACCAGTATAAAATTCAATTATGGAAACAGAACCAGGAGGAGGCATAATGAGATATGCCAACATATGAAAAAATTTCCTAAAAGGATGCAATTTTAGGGGATTTTCATAATTTGAAAACTTTAGACATCAGCTGAAGCTTCTATCCATAGGCAGAGTTTATTCTTTCTCTTTGAAGTCTGGTTCTTCCTTTTACTTAAGGTCTTTTCATATTGAAAAGGCAAGATAGAGTTCTTAGAATAAGTTCCTTTACTAAAATTCAACTGATTATGCACATTAATTTATACCTACATCAGTCAAAATCTCAGAATATGGCTCAAATTAACACCACAAAAGAGAGAGGAGCAGAGTTGGTTGTAAAAAAAGTACCTATTTCCCATGAGCCAGAGTATGCAGTCTTCAGAGATGGAGGGCAAGGGAAGTTTAAAAACATTTGCTACAAAGATGATAAAGTGAGGTGACCCAGTTACACGGAACTCAGAAACCAGATACTAAGAGGATTGCTGTCACATAATTGAAATCTCTTGCATACTGGAGAACAACCACCATATATAACCCCTAGGAGGGGAGTTTCTAAAGCTCCTAAAGAATCTCCCTACAGAGACATGTTACATGCAGAGGGTCCATGATCTACTCATAAAGATAACTATTCTTCTCCAGCTCACCAATGATGATTTCAAATTAGTAGAAAAAGAGTGAGTAGTGTTTCATTTTATGGTAAAGTTTTAAACTGCAACATTTTATATGTTAGGATAAATTGGACTTTAAGGCATTTGATAATGATATGGTAAATCTATGAAATTTGTTGGAATTTCACTTAAGGTAAGAGTCCACAAGACAGAGGCAATGGGAATGTGATTTAAACAAATAACTTGTTTCTATTTGCACTTGGCAAATTTCTACCTCTAACAGTACAGTGTCATGCAGAATTCTATTCCTTAAATGGTAGATTCTAAAAAGTGATAAGGACAGCAAACAAAGTTAAATTTGAGATTGATAAAAATTTAAAAGGGAAATAAATAATTTATTCATAAAAGAAAATTAACCCCAAATGCTGAAAACATGAAAAATTAAATTTGATGCATTTTAAGCAACTAAGAGATCTATATTGCAAAAAAATTTACTAAGATCAGATTGAGTTTTATTGCAGTTTGAAAATATGCAAGAAAAAAGTCATGGGGCATCTTTAGTTCATTCTGTCCTTACAATGCCAAAAGAATTCTGATAATATGACAATTATTCCTGAAGATATAATTTCATATGTAAATACTTCATAGTACTACTTGAACATAGAGAACTCTATTTCTGGTGAACACAAACTTTTCACACATCCATCATACAAATTTTATTTTGTTATGATTGTGCTAACTGAATTATGTGGTAGGAGACAAGGAAATATTTTATTGCTATGAATTCTGCACTAGACATATTAAATGGAACTTATCACCACTGGTCATTCTGGTGAGAGACTGACATTTGTTTCAGAGGTAATAAACAATCTGGATGTCAGAACGGCATAGATGTAAGCTGTACTGCTAACCACTGAGCTGGATGCTGAATTACAAGGAACTAATTATTTCCCAATTGTGACTCTGGTTAGAGAGTTGTTTCAGCCTGCATAGTTGGCTCAAGCTTTGACTTCTGAGGAACGTTTACATACTCTAGTAAATAAACCTCCATAACAATGTTTGAATATCCAACCAAACTAAGGTATATCACTCAAGCTGTACAAAACAGATTTTTCTTTTGTATAAGTAACATGCATATGAATTAGATGCACGATCTAAATGCAATCAAAATTTTATACAGGTGCACAAGGCTGAAAGAAGATCAGGAAAATGAAGGAAGCAATGCGGCTTCACGGATCTTTGATAAAGATTCCTTCTTTGGGTGAATATTAGAAAATAGTGATTTACTTGGATGTTGAGTGGTGCAACAGACTATATTTACAACACTTACGATATATAAATGATTTTTAAAGATCAGACCTATGTGAAGAATATTTGAGTGATACCTCAAATTACATGAGGATTACATTTTTCTACTTAGAAAGACATATCAGTGTCATACAGGTCAGTGGAAATATTATGCAGTTTTATCTTTTTGTCATTGTATTGTCATTGTAAAATAGTCACACTATTTTAACTTTATATGTTTACTTAAAATAATTTCTATAGGGATCTGTATTACATTAAAAGATGATTTTTGTTATTATAGGGAACCATGTTATTGAAACTTAAGTTATTTTTAATAACTGAAGTTTTTCCATTCTTGGCACTGATAACTAGGTTTTGCTTGTCTCTCACATAACACAAAGATTTCAATAGGTAACAAAGACTCTGGCTGATCAGAACCCATGGAGGTTGTGTAGTATTTCTGCAGATATACAGGGCAGTCACTGTGAAGCCATGATAAGACAAACATACAACCACCGTGCTCTTCTTCAGAAGTCCCTTTAGGGATGATTATGTCTCATGATATTCCAATCCTATGTAACAATTTAAGTTGTTTTCTCACACATTCTACTTTCACCACTTAAAAGAAGAGTTGCAACTGAAGTCCCTTTTCAGCTTGAACTTCTTTATCCCTTTGAGGTTGAAGGGATATCCAGAGAGGCGGGGAAAAGGAACAAAGCAGAACACACAAAGAATAAGCTCACAGGATAGAAACAAATTGGCCAGTGCAGCTTCAGCTTAGCAAAGGTTCTATGCAAGAAATCTGCCCACCGTGTTGCACTTGCTTCATCAACCAGCCATGTTCAGGTGGACCAGTGGCGCGATAAACATCACTCTCATAAGTATTTTCAAGAAAATTCAATCCTTGTGTTTTCCTTGAATCACTTTTTATTCTGTTAGTATCCATTTAAGTGATTTTGCTTTGCTTGTCTTTCACATTCTTCTGTCAAAGTCTATAGTAAATAACCTTTCAAAAAATAATTTATTGAAATGTCTGTTAATGTCAGTCTCTACCCTTCTGTGACAATCCCTGTCAAAATGACACGCAGGAGATGTAGCGATGTGTCTGCCTGCAGCCAGTCACGTCGGAGGCTCACTTTGTCCTTTGATCTTCACATCTGATGAGTCCCTGTTGAACCTGAATGAGTGACTGAAAATGACAGAAGGTGCGAACCAGTGTGGCATCTCAATGGTAGGCTGTGCAGCACCTCGTCCAAGGAGCCTGCGCTGGTGCGCATCTTAACGCAACGTTGGCACGAGCCTGCCACGACATGTGCTTGCCTGTCTTTGATATGGTTTGCAAATTCCTGATTCATCACTTGGACATTTGACAGAGCAAAGGAAAAAAAAAATAAAAAGCAAAGTTCAGTGGCAGCTAACAACTTTATTTTCCCTCAAAGCTTTTGTAAGGTTGCCTGCGGAGAGGTGAATCTCAGTTATTTGACTGTTAATTAGAAATGTTATATGAGCCCTATGAAATCAAATCAAACATAATCTGGTTTATGTCACCTCCAGTTTGTGGTAGTAGAGTGAAAGGATCAATTTATTGCAATTAATGAATAATAGCCCCAGGGACTGTCGAAGTAATTTGCCTCCAAGAAGACTTGAAATGTCTTCTCATTCCAGATTTTATTTAAAACATTCTACAGAGTAGCAAGATATTTAAAACATCACTTCCACTTGCAAACACAGAAAACCCAGGTGCAGTAGAGTAAATATTTCTGTACCCCTAAATCTATGGTGAAAGCCTAACCCCAAGTACAACCAAGTTCATATCAGGAAAGAAGCTCAGCAAGCTCCTCCAGGAGAACCCACAGCAACAGAACCCACAGCACCGAACAATACCTACTCTTCCTTTCCAGGTCTCCTTTTCATGCTGGCAATAATTGTCAGGTGGATCGTCTACACTCAGCACCACTCAGTTTAGCTGGTGTTTAAGATGACAATTAGTTTTCAATCCCCCACAACTAGTAAGGGGTTCAAGACTATCCTGCTACTCACCATGGCAAAGCTTTGCTCCCAGAATAGCTAGCATCGCACTGACGTCGAGCTTAGCAATTTATTGTGTCACTCACTGCGGTTCTCTCCATGAAGGACATTGGGACAATGATCTGTTTCTCCTGTCCCATCTTCTCAAACTATGTGTCATTTCTTACATTCCCACAGGAGCTTTTTTTCAATATTCTCTATTAACTAACAAAATTGTCTATCACAACTTACAGGCTAATAGGGTAAGACATGTTGATTTGCACAAGAGCCTCTTGAAAATAATTATGTAGCTTAAATGAATGACTCTAATGGAAACAATTCAGATGAAGTCTTGGTACTCACTACAGTTTTATAATAGAAACATAAGAAAATCATTTTTCTTCCTCCATGATTTACCTTACATATTATCAGAAAGAATGATTTTCTTCAAATATTTATGCCAAAAAAATGTGATCCAAAATGTCAGTTTAGGATACTCATAGGTTATTTGCAAAAGTAAAATAAACATGTACACACAAATAGGGAATATGCTGAATAAGGGCTACACTTTGTCTTCATCCCCTAATTATACTGGTTAAACAGCACTGTTTCCATTATTGCTCACCCTATCATAAATACAACTTCTGACAGACATTATTATTTTCATATTAACATCTCATCTTCTCATCATCTTATTGCTCATTTACCTAATTCTAGTAAGATCATCTTTATTGACTTCCTGTGTGTAGCCACTCAAATCATCAATCACTAATCGCACTAGCAACAAATTATCTTTCCACACAACAAAGATGTTTTTGTGTCACTCATCTTCTCAGAATCAGGTCTTAACACTTCAGCAAAGACTCCAGAGTCTCCTTTTAACTGATTCATGCT
This sequence comes from Dasyprocta punctata, assembly GCA_004363535.1. NCBI lineage: Eukaryota > Metazoa > Chordata > Mammalia > Rodentia > Dasyproctidae > Dasyprocta > Dasyprocta punctata. The sequence continues at coordinate 26,507 of RJWM01008626.1, read as the reverse complement.
TTCTATGCTTTCGAGACACTGAGACAGGCAATGCTTTTCTTGAGAGTCATCAAATCACAGGAAACAAGGACAAATACTGTCAAATGGGATGATACTGATCTAAAAAGTTTCAGGGCATAGAAAACAATCAATAGAGTGAAGAGTCACACCACAGAAAAGCAGAAAATATTCACGCACTTTTCATACTAAATATTCAGAAATTCAGCAATTGAAAAGCAACTAAACCAATTAAAAGCACGCAAATTATATGAATGACACATCTCAAAAAGAGAACTACAAATGGTTAACAAATATAGCAAAAAACGCTCAATATCAATGTTGATCACAAAAATGTGAATCAAAACTAATGAGATGTCAGTTAAAATGATTATCAAAAATAAAAAAACTTTAAAAAATAACGAACATTGGAGTTGATGTGGAGAAAAAGGAGCTCTTATTTGCTGGTTATGTGAACATAAATTAGTGCAAAAATTATGGAGAACAGAATGGAGGTATCTTGAAAAATTAAAAGCAGATGTATCACATGATTGAGAGCTTCCATTCCTGGGTTTGTATCCAGAATCAGCATTCCATCCTTGCATGCCTATGATTACTGCAGTGCTGTTCATAAGAACTAAGATATGAAATCAGTCAATGCATCAATCAACAGATGCATAGATAAAGAAAATATGGTGCATGAACAATGGAATATTATCTAGCTATAAGAAAAAGGAAATTCTGTCTTTTAGAGCAAAATGAATGGAACTGGTGGACACTGCTAAGTGAAATAAGCTAGACACACAAAGATAAACTATCTCATATATGGAAACTAGTAAGAGGCAATCTGAATGTAAAATAGTGATTAGTAGGAATTGAATAGTGTGTATGTGATGATAGCGTGTAACCCCATTGATGTGTACAATTAATATGTGTTAATAAGGAGATAAAAATTACACTAATGGATACTTGTTACTGACTTGATTTTGTTAGAATAATACTTTTCTCTTTAAAAAACATATAGTGTATTTTTTCTCATGAAATGTCTTTGCAAATATTGTAGAATATATAAAATAATTATTGACTGTTACCATTTTTGTGACACCACAGATTTTTAGAAAAATCACTTATCTTTTCGTATTTGTAGCGTACACTAGGATTTAGTTAAAATAAAGAATACTACATATGAATTGAGAATGCAAAGAGTGTGAGAGTCATGAAAGAGGTTAGAAGATAGGCATATTTTATATAGTAAATCTAAGCTCTGAAAAACATTGCGAGCTCTAATTTAAACTAGAAAATTGAGTAGAAACACTTGGCTATATTTCCTCTGAAAATGATGTCTGCAATATAAGTTTAGTTTAAAAAGAATAAAACATACAAACTTCATTTATATTTCCCTCTTTTTCAAGATCCCAGTATCCAAAGACTAAAGACACGGTCACCAGAGTAGGTTCTAGATGCAATAGAAATAGTATCTCAGCTTGTCGGCTCTATAGTGGTCCATTATCAGGTGATCAGAGGGGAGGTGAATCTTATGAATAAGCTAGAAAAGTGTTATCATAATTTGACCTGTTTAACCAAAGTAAAGATCTAGAGGAGAGTACGTCCACCCACATGAGGTTCGTAATGGTGTCAACATGCTAAATTATCCTTTACATAAAATTAACCATTCCCAAAAGTATCTGGATCATTTGTAGTTGTAATGTTAACACTTTATAGATGTCTATGTAGTAATATGGTGTGAATATTATCATAGGGCATAATTTGACCTGCTCAAAACATGTGGAGGGCAGTTTATACACTGAAGAAGAGAAAGGGATTTGGAACCTCAGCAGGGAGTATCACTTATATTTTCATTTATGCATACTGCCCAATTTTTATTGGACCATAGTAAGTACTCAATAGTGGGTTTAGAAGAGATTGTTGGAGAAACTGGTCATCAAAAGAATGGAGGCACTATGATAAAGTAGGGTAAACACCGGTTTAGGGTTAGACAACCCTAAAGTGAACAATTCATCTTTACCCCTTAATATGTGGAGAATTATCTAGCCCCCTGTACCTTGATTTCCCCATTAACAAACATGGTACACATTATGTTACACCTTACAGAACACTTTCAAATGTGATTTTCATTTGACCCTCTTAATAATTCCAATACAGATATTATTATTTTTATTTTGCAACTTGGGGTGTATATGTCTGTATATATAAGAAAATTGGACTAATATTTTTACTATAAGAGTCAAATCCTTTTTTTTTTGGACAAGGTTTTAAATACTTTACTTTGCATTTTTTTTAATTTTAAAGAGAATAAAATGAACCAAAACAAATGAGAACAAAGCAGATCAGAACAGAAAAATACAAGCAAAACAGGACTTCAAGACAAGACACCAGGAAATCAATAGTGGCTACCATAATAACTCTTGCTTTCTTTAAAATAGCTATCCATAGCTTTGGGCACAATAAATTTAAACAAAATAAAGTAGTATAAAACTAATCAAAACAAAAGAGTTAAAGCATTATGGGCTTTCAAAATCAGACAATATGAGACTACCATAATGTCTTGTTTTCCTCAAAATAGCTGTCCATACCTTCACACATATTGAAATCAAATAATACAAAACAGACTAAAACCAACCAAAACAAAGAATAAAAGCATTCTTGGATTTCAAAACAAGATGCTATGAAATCAGCAATGTTTATCATGTCTCATTTTCTTCGTAGCTGTTCGTACCATCACACATAATAAAATCAGTTCTTGTAAATTCTTTAGGAGAAGATCTAGACATTTATAAGCCTATACGTGTATACAATCCTTTCTGTATTATAGGAAAAAACAAAACAAAACAAAGCAAAACAAAATACAAGAGAAACAAGAAGCAAAAGAGACAAATAGCAATAACAAAGAACCCAAAACAGTAATACAGGTTTTCACAACAAGGTGGTAGGAACATAAAAAACTTTGTTATTTTGCTTAGTTATCTTCAGGTTGCTCAGATTGCCAGATGTAGGCTTGCAAAATTGTTCTTATCCTATGAATGTTAACTGTTTTTTCCAAGAACTAATAGATTCAGTAGTACAATCATCTCAGCTATCCTAAGTGTATGTACTAACTTACATCTTTTCTTCTTTTCCTTTCCTTCTTTTCTCCTTTTCCCTGAGTTATTTTATCTTCTTTGAGCAGTTTCTTTCTGTTACCCTTTCACAATATTTGTTGAAGATTTTGTATCTTATTTACTCTTTCAGTTTCTTATGCTAGGGAAATAATATTGTATTTACACATGTGGATTTGATTTATTTCACTTACGAGTATGGTCTCATGTCACATCCATTTACCTATAAAAGCCTCAATTTATAGCTTATTAATATTCCACTGTATAAAAATACCTTATCTTTTTTATCCATTCCTCATTTGATGGGCATTTGGGTTTTTTCCAACACTTAGCTATTGCAAATTGTCCTGCTATAAACATGGGTGCACATATATCACTGTGGCATGATGTTTTCAATTCTTCTGGGAATATGCCTAGAAGCAGAATAGCTGGGTCAAATGGGATTTCCAATCCCAGCTTTTTGAGGAACCTCCAGACTGATATCCATAGTGGTTGCACCAGTCTACACTCCCACTGACAGTGCAGAAGAGTTCCTTTTTTCCTACAGCCTCTCCGGCATTTTTTACTGGTGGTTTTCTTGATCCTGGCCATTATTTCTGGAGTGAGATGAAATCTCAGTGTTGGTTTTAATTTGCATTTATCTAATGACCAATGATGCTGAACATTTTTTCATATATTTACTTGCCATTTGTATTTCATCTGAGAAGTGCATATTCATCTCAGATGCCCATTTTTGGATTGGGTCTTTGAATTTTGGGGTCCTGATTTTTTTTTAATTCTTCATATGTTATAGATAGAAGTCCTTTGTCTAAGGAACAATTGACTAAAATTTTTTCCCAATTTGTGGGTTTTCTTTTCACTCTATTAGAAATTTCTTTTGATATACAAAAACTTTTTAATAAGACAAGATACCAGTTGTGGATTCTGGATAGCATTTCCTGTGCAGTTTGATTTTTGTTCATGAATTCTCTGCCCACCCCTGTGTCTTTAAGATTTCTATCTACTTTGTCTTCCAGCAGATTTAGTGTTTCTGTTTTAATATCCAGATCTTCGATCTATTTTGACTTTAGTGCATGGTGATAGACATGGATCTAGTTTTAGTTTCTGGCATAGAGAAAGCCATTTTCTCCAGCACCACTTATTAAAGAGGCTATCTTCCTTCCAGTGAGCATGTTTGGCTGCTTTGTCAAAGATGAGGTGGCTGAGTGTGTTTGTAGTTGTGGCTGCATTTTCTAATCTATTCCATTGATTTTCAGGTCTATTTTGATTCCAGTACCATGCTGATTTTACCACAGTGACTTTGTAGTATAACTTCAAGTCAGAGATTGTGATGCCTCCTGCCTTGCCTCTGTTACCCAGAATTGCCTTTGCTATTCTAGGTCTCTTCTGGTTCCAGATGAATTTTAGGAATGATTTCCCTAGATCTGTGAGGTATGTTAATGATATTTTGATTGAAATTACAATATAACAGCCAAATTCTCTAAGCAAAAAAATATTGTAAACATATGCTTAATTTTCCCTTTTAAGTTACCAAACATAATTTAAATTTTGAAATAGAATAAAGGTAATTAAGTGTTAGAAAATACTGTACTGTACATTAATCATCATGCTGTACTATATACAAAATAGTAAGGCAGTTATCTACTATCATACAGTATACAATTACTGTGTATAGTACACATTTTCAGGACAAATATCTAATTTATAATTTTGTGAAGGAAAGCTTTCCAGTTATTTAAAGCTGATGGAATTTGGCTTGTGAATTTCATTTGGGGAACATTTCTAAGCAATAAAATAAAAACAATAACTATGGGAATTAAATATGTGTTCTCGTGATGGGAACTGTCTTGTGAGAGCAATATCATCTTGATGCCATCGAGGTCTCCCACAGGAACATATGACTTCCAGAAACAGTCTACGGCTGCTGAGATATTTATTCCTTCTTGATCTCTCAGGTAAAACCAATAGTTGTTTCTCCATGGTATATCATTGCAATGACAGTAAAATAACACCTTCCATTATATTTACTAAACTGATCTTTTAATTTTGTATATTAATTCAAAAACAGTAGGTAGTCTGAAGAGCATAATTATAAAGTAATATCTATAACATAAAACATACAATCTGTAGTGCCCTCATACGAATGAAAATTTCATGCAAATGCTGTCTATGAATGAAGGGTGACTAAGCTAGTACTGATGTTCAGAATACCAGTTGTGTATTATAAACATTTTAGTCAATCTGATGGTGGTGAGAAGATTATGATAAGATAAAAACTGGTCAAGTGATTCAAAATAATGAGCCAAGTCTTTCCGGAAAGTGTAGGGAAAACAAGATGAAGCTTGAAGTAGTGATAATGAGAAAGTGAAATAACTCACCCTTATCTGATTCATTATCCAGGTACAAAAATTCTTGTGAAAAAGCCCCATTAAAAATAAGTACATATTGATCTTTTGCCCACAAATCTGCCTTCTAAGAAAAAAAAAAAAAACCCTGAGGACATCTCAGTTTGAAATTACAAGACAGCAAAAGAAAAGGCAAGAGGAAACTGTTTCAAAAAAAAAAAAAAAAAAAAAAAAGACAAAGGAAAGTTTCCAGATGTGCAAAACTGTGAAGTTGTAGCCTGCTTTCAGCCATCATGGAAATCTTCACATTATTGACTCTCTGGAGGTGCAAGCTCCACTCAGGACTGTGCTGACACCCTCTCCTTTTTCTGTTTTCTTCCTTTCCTTCATCACCATTGAACGTCCATGCAGTGCATGGAGCTCCCTGGGATACTCTCATTTTTTTTCTTCTCGGGGCATGTGAAAAGGTGAAATTTACAATCAGAGAAGAAAAGAAGTAGTTACTCGCACTTTGCCCAAATAACGAAAAGCGGTGGGTACAAATGATCTGATAGGCCTTTCTGTGAGCTCCCAAAGTGAAATTAGCAGGACATCAGTTCCCTGACATTTTTTCTAAGAAAATGCCTGATAATTTTTTTCCCTGGGGTTAATCCCCAGGTTCCTTTCATTAGGTAAAATTGTATCCAGTGTTCTTTCTTCACTGAGCACGATTGGTGGATGACTGTCACATTTGAGTGATCAGATGTTTTGATTGTCCTCCTTGAGCAACACCAGTTACCAGGTCAGGATGGACCAGCCACCTCATCAGTCAGAGGTGACCTTATGTGACAGACGGACAGGCCCAGGCTGAAGGGAACTTGACAGCCCCTGTGACTCTACTATGTCAGGATCGACCTGCTGGTTGGCACCAGATGAAAGCAAACAAGTGGATGAGTCACCCGCTGGCGAGTCCTCACATTGCCCTGCTCTCTCTGTTTCACTGCAATTTACTTTACTGTCTGGCTCTGAAGGAATCTAACTTTTGCCTGCTGAGACACAAGTGCAGGGAGGAGCTTTACCATCAGTGGTCCAGAATCTTACTGGACCTGAAAACTGTGTGAGACTATGGAAAAGGCAGCCACAAGTCAGGCAGGAGATATGTGTATGATTCACTGTACCTGCTGCTTGTGTCCACCAGAGGAAAACAAAGCAAAACAAAACTTTTACTTTGCTAAGTTACTTTATCAGACTTAGAACTCATTAACCAAATATACCATGCTTGAAATGAGAAGGGTAAAAAATACTTTTCAATTGTTATGAATATAATGATTTCAAGGAATAGATGAAATGATACCTTCTGGCTCTAATTCCAGATAAAGAAATCTGGTTCAAGCTGCAGAGGCATAAAGCAGAGGGACCTGGGTACCATACCTGTGTCCCAACCAAACTGGTTCTTATTTTGAGGACAGGTCCAATCCACATGGCTATGTGTGTCCTCCTGCATCTCAGTTTAGTACAACATAATGTTGATATTTTATTCTATTCAGTATCACCCTAGCATTGTTCTAATTTCTTTAAATTCATGATTAGAAAAATTTGTCACCTGTGGTCTTATGAATCGGTCTTTCTCTTTTTAAACTACACACTATATTTATAAATTAAAGAAAACACTTCATTTTCAATCCCAGGCATTGCATAAGGTCTTTGTCTTGTTTTATTATTTGAAGGATGCCCAGTTGTACCTACACAGACTGGAAGTGAATAGAAGAGCAGGGAATCTTTGGGTCCTCCACCTCCCCAAATCCTGGGGAAAGGTGTGCATGGGCCTGGGCAGAGAGAGATGAACTCACTTGAGTGAGATTCTCACATTCTGTGGCAGGGCAGACTGAAGATGAGCTGCTCAGAGCTCCTCAGATAGTTTTCCCCATTTCTGTTCTTTATGTCCCCTCCCCCCACCATGTGGTTTGGCTTCTTAAAGACCATTGCTGAAGTTCCTCATCATGTCACAACCTTTGGGCTACTTGTGTTGTTTTCCAAGAAACAAAGAGAACAAAAAGTGCTTGAGCAGTTACATGTCACCCCATTCTGTACCTTTCCTGGCCAACTGCTAGCTGCTGTGGCCTTTTGGAAGCTCACTTCTCTCACCTTCGAGGCAGCCAGGTCTTAGGAGTATCACGTGGTTTTCCTGGGAGATCAGGTACAGCTCGTCTTCCCCATGCTGTCTGCAGCCATCTCATCGCTGACCTTATGCCCTGACGTGCTTTCCTTGTTCCTTTACTCATTTCTCCAAGAAGAGTTCTTTAGCAAATCACTGGCAGTAATTTGCAACTCAGTTCAAGACTAACGTTTGGGCAACTCAAATACAGCAAGTGTGAAAACCACCTTTTATCAACAGATGTGTTTGGTCACCAGCCCATCTCATCTGTGTCAGCAATTTTTAGTTGTGAGACAGTATCTACTGAGGAACTGGAAACCTGCAGAACTCATGGGGGCTGAGTGAGTGAATTAGCAATGTACCATGGCAGAAGAAATCACCCCAAAACTACTCTGAAACTACACATTTATAACTTCCTGATTTCCATGTCTCAGGTATTCACACAAATTAGCTGAGTTCTCTTCTTCAAGGTCTTTTATAAGACTGTGGTCATGGGATTGGGCAGCACTTTGCAGGCATCTTGAGTAGGGCAGGATTTACCTCCAAGATCGCTCTGTAGTTGTTGGCAGGATTCAGTCCTTTGCGTGCTGTTGGATGCATTCCCTTGCTCGCTGTTGGGCGGAATCCACTCACAGTTCTTTGCCAACTGAGCTTCTTCAAGGGCTTTAGGAAAATGGAAGCTGAGTGGGCAAGAGTTCAAGTATGAGAGAGAGGTAGACAGAGCGACTGTAGGTTTTCCTAAGGTAACTATAGGAGTGAAATCTGATCATGTTTGCCCTATTGCTTTGGTTAGAAAGTGCTAGTTACAGGCCATACTCAGAGGAGATTTCAAAGGCATGGATGCAAGCAGGGGAACAGAGGGTTCTCCCAGAATATGAAACATCCTAGGCAACTTGACCTAAGTATTGGCATTGTCTATGGAGAATCTTGTTTTACCGCTTTCCTGTCATTAAAACTTTAATTTATACCTTCATGATCATATTCAGAGTGAATGCTGTGAGTTGATCATTCTATATAATGAACAGAAGCCTCTAGTTCTCAAAATACCACTTAAATGTCAGCACAAGGGAGAAAGACTTGTAATAGTTTCATCCTTGGAATATCTTTTAAAAAATAAAATGGTTAAAATTCTGTCATGACAAATCATGCCGTTTAGAAAGTCAAAAATCTCTTCTGCCGCTGCTTGGTTGGCATTTCGTTTGACACTTTCTGAAGTGATGCTCAGATAATTTGCTGCTCTGCTCAATCTGGCTTGACAACTGGAAGGTATTTTATGATGGTCTTCTATGAAAAGCCCTGTGTCCACTTCAATAGCTCCAAAATGTAAAAGCTTAAATCCCAGATATGACTGATCCATTGATCACCCTCCTGCTGGCTGCTTTGGCTCCCAATTCAGTAATACAATGATTTCTAAACATCAAGTCCAGATGTTCCCCAGGGAGAAGCAAAGCAGAGAGAATGCAGGTGAGTGAAAGGATGAAGCTTTTTCTAAAACTCATTTTTAATTTTTAATTTAAAAAATTATTTATGCCTTCTGGTCAACCTGTGCTAAAGCTTTAGAAACAGTGGGATAGATGTGCCTGTCTGCTCCAGCTGCATGAATCTGCGCACCTGCATCCATGCATTTGTGCACCCCACATTATGTAGGTAATAAATAAGGTCTACTCAGCAGGGCTGCCAAGGTGGCTATTATTTAGGATGTGACCTTACATTTGTCTAAAATTTCAGAAAAGACTGAGACATCCTTGCCTGTACAAGTTAACAGGAAAATCACGTAGTATTACATAAAAAGTAGCAATGTTATTCCAGAATGAGTGGCCTTTTCTGCTCACTGACTCTGGAGTTAGCTGTAACTCCTGACCAGGACTGCTGACTTTATTTTAATATCAAGTATGCGTGAAGGTTATCTCTTTAGTTTTTAGAAATTTTTATTTAATGCATACTTTATTTTAATTGAATCATCATTATTATTAACATATACACATATTTATGTATTTTTATTTTATTTATATGTTTATATGTGTGCATATTTATATTGACTTTTTTTAAAAAAAGAACACTAATAATCAAGAAAAAGCCTCGCTTTATTCTAGAATGTTTAAAAAGCACTACATCCCAAGGTACTATCAGCCAGCCAGCCACTCAGACAGCACACTATAGCAGAGTCGTGCAATTCATATAAATATACACAGATAGGACACTGGGAATTCATTCTTTCTTGTGTGGGATACATTCTATCTCAACTGTAATAAAATTTATACAATTGCTAAATCAAACCGAAGTAGCTTACATTTTGTCTAAAGGCCACCAAATCTGGATCCAGAAAGAATTAGGTAAGAGAAAGTTTTTTGTCAAAACTGTATGTCCTGCACCATATTAACAGCTCTTATGCTGCTGTAAAAGCATAAAAAGAAGGTGAAAGTCAGATTTCTATCTACAGTTTCAGACTTCCCCAAATAAAAGGATGTGTTTGCTGAGCAGAGAGTGTATGATACTTTCTCCTACAGTTAAGTGAAACTCAGGTCTGCATGTGGAGGGGAGGACTTTTGGTAGCTGAGAAACTAAGGGACAAAATGAGCCAACCATATCCTGTCAGATCTAGACTATTTTCTAAAATGTCATATCTCAAACAACAAAATATGTTGATCGAAACAGAATTCATTCAAAGCTTAAAACACAGTAGGGTTAAAAATGTGTTACCCATCATCTCTTTGAACATATACATGTACCAAAATATATTTCCATGTAGAAATATATTTATCACATGCCAAAGTCTTTTTAAAAATAGAATTGTAGTGTAGATAGCATTTCCGTATTATATGTATGAATTTTAATGGTAGGGATTGAACCCAGGGCCTGGTGCATGCTAAGCATATACTCTATCACTCAGCAGCATTCTCAGTCCCTATAAAGTATTTTTTAATTTTTTTAAATATAAATACGCAGATTTTCATGACTAGTGTTACTTACCTAACATCCATTCCTTCCCTTTGCTGTGAAAGAGCAAGATACCCATGCCAAGGTATTGGAAATGTTCTGGGAAGGCTACTCAGAGCAATCCTATGACCTAATTTCCAGATTCTTTAGCATGCAAAATGATCACATGATCCAGTTCATACCAAAAAATAATCTAAGAGAAGCGAGTTAGAGGAGTGCTGGAAAACTTTTGCTTTTCTGATAAAATAAGATAAACGTACCTGGCTATTTTCTGACCTATGTACTGTGAGGGCTGATGCTTCCACAGCAGATCTTGGGAGCAGGAAAGCAAAAGAGGGTCACAGACAGCATCCCGGAGTCTCTGGGCCAACACTGCCTGCATCCAGATTCTGTGACTGAAAACTAAGGTGTGTGTTTAAATTTTTAAAAATTGTAAGTTTTAAAAGATACGTTGCCATCCATCTATCCAAAATACTCCACCTCTCTTCACACATGCTGACTCCCTTGTTCTTGCCATTTTCTAAATCAGTTCATTCATGAATGTCTTTAGTTGGGCTGTCTTGGCTGCCTCAGTGTCCTGAATCCTTTAAAACATTTCCCTTTTATTGTCATTTTGACTTTGGGGACCAGCCAGAAGACAGATGGTGCCAGATCCACTAAATAAGGTGGATAAGGACACGCTATAATATGCTTTAAAGCCTGCCTTTCCACTGGATGGCACTGAACAGCAGCATGAGTTGGATTTTTGTCATTTTTTTAGCCACATCCCCTCAGACACTCATAAGAGAGGCATTCCAGGACTGCTTCAGAAAGCAGAACAAACAATCATAATAAGTGTGTTGGAAGTAAGAGGGAGTATTCAGAGTGGGATTAATGGCAGTGAGTCTTGACATAGCATAAATTTTTAATTGCAAGCTATAAAATAAACTTTAAGCAGAGTAAGTATAGGAAAGAGAGGTGAAAACGGGCTACAGAGAGGTGCACAGTAAGGCAAAGGGAACACTTCAGCTATGCCCTTGTCACCATATTGGTCCATTGTGGTTGCTGTTACACAATAACCTCACCTTTTCAAGGGGCATAATCAACAGATATTTGATTCTCAAAGTGAAGGAGGATGGGAAACCCAAGATAGGAGTGCCAGGCAGTCAGTCTCCTAGAACAGCTTGCTTCTGTTGCAGACGGCAGACTTCTCCCCGCCCTCAGGTACACAGCCCAGAGCAGAAACAAACTCTAGTGACTCCTATATAAAGGCAGTAACTCCATTCCTGAGAGCTCACCCTCAGAGTCTGCTGTAATGCTAACCCCTGCCAAAAAACCTCCACCTCCTAATGCCATCACACTGGGGGAGTTTTCAGCACATGAATTCTGAAGAGACACAAACATTCAGCTCCTAGCAGAGCAGGTATTAGAAATCCTAATAGCAGTGAAGGGGAGAAATGCCAGTAATGGGCTTTCACAAATGGGACTTGTGTTATTACCTGCAGTGCCTCATTTTCGCCTGGTATCTTCTGTCAGTCTTGGTAAAGAGGACAATTGACAACTAAAAATAGTGGTCACACAGATGGAAAACGTTTTTCTTGGTGATAAAACTAGAGATTCTTTCCAAATTTGTTTTATAAGGATAAGAAGACTGTGTGTATGGGGTGAGGAGGAGTCTACTTAATTAAATTGCAATCAATGTCTTTGGTTATTCTTAGCATCGTAGTTCATTGACTCTTCTCTTAGTATTGGACCATTAACTCCTTTAACAGATGTTTGGGTCAGGTGCTGATGAGGCCTAATCCTAGTTGGCCCAGTTCTTATACTTAGGGAATCTATAACACCAATCAATCCATGTTTTCTAGAATATTACCTCATAATTTCTGGGTCAGTTTACGAGGATAAATGCAATGTTCAGAGAATTCAATAGCTATTTCCTTCCTAGAAAGCTAATGAGAAGATTATCTCTTTTTATTATTTTTTGCACAATGTATATTTGTATACTCTCATCTGAGATGTGTGGTATTCTGTTTATTCAGAAATTCTTACTTGGCCTCTAAGGAAGATTAGGCTGAAGGCTCAAAAGAGTTTGTAATCAGCATATAACTTGTATCATGGACTGGTATGTCCCTCGGGGCCACCCTGGGAGCTCTGATGACCTCTGAGTAAGCCTGTGCAGGTGTAAGTTCTTTTGCACCTGCTTGGTTTAACCTAAGACACCCTTGCGAATTTGAGAGGTGGAGTCAGGTAGGAATTAAATATGGCGACCAGCAGTCGGGTGAGTGGTGCATACATGTAATATCAGCACTCTTGGAGGCCAAGGCAGGAGGGTCAAAAGTTTTAGCCCAGTCTAGGCAACTATAGGACTTTTAACACTCTTTATCAAATAAAAAATAAAAAAGGTCAGGAGTTGTAACTCACTTACAAAAGACCTGGGCTCAATCCCCAATATCAAAATAGACACATGAGTAAATAAATGTACATATGACAGTTGGAGATGATAGAGACAGACAGTCAGACACTCAAGAGCTTAACTGGCTAAGTTCAAATTTAGGTTCACTGCTCTTTTCTGTTTCCATTCTTCTCTGAATTCCTAACTCAGAACACTAGTTCCTCTTTGGTGCACTGTTGTAGAAGGTTAATATTCTCTATACGTTTACATGGGTTTTCAATATGCCAATCTTAATTTCATTAAATTTCCAGTACAGTTTTCCTCTTTTTTGCCTGTTATCTTTTCCTTTTCTTCCCTTTTCTTCTTTCTCTTTTTCCTTCTTTCTCTCTTTCTCTGAACTTTGTGTAAAGTAGCATTTAGTTGTTTATCCAATGGTACATTATTAAATTTTGTCTCCTAAAGTGCATAAATAAAACCATATACTTTATAGTCTTCCAAAATAAAATTAATGATTAGAGTCTTTCTTAGATTCATATTTCTTTTCTGTATTGTTTTGGGATCCAGCTATGTAAATGCATATTCATAGAGTTAACTCAGTAATGTTACTATATAATATTCCGTGTTTAGAACTTAAGAATAAACCAAACTTTATAAAAGAGCCATAATATAGCAATTAATTGTTAATGGATTTTAGAGTGTTTTCTTCATATTTTGGTTTATTTATTTTCCTATCAGATGAATTATGTTGCTTTACAAATACTACTGCCTGTGTCACGCAGTACATGTATTCAAAAAGCTTTTAATGTGAACACCTAGCCCTGGAGTTCCTGGGTCACAGAATAAGCATATGATTAACTTTCTACAAATCGCCAAAACAATTTCTACAGTGCTCAATGAATATCACTTACACCAACCTAGTAGGACCATGGCTGCTGTTTCAGTTTCTTGCCAAAAATTGGTCATATCTGACTTTGTAATTATTGCTAATTTGTTGGGTGTGAAATGATGTCTCACTGTGAATTTAATTTGTGCTTATTTGCATATTAATTAACATTAATTGCCACTATTCTTTGTTCCTATTTTTGTCTTTTACTCTTTATCTGTCTTTTGTGATTTTAGTTGAGCTGTTTATATGATTGCACTTTGTCCTTTTACTTTTTATAGAGGTTTTTCTGGGGTTTGCAATAACATTTACAACTAATTTAAGTCAACTTGCACTGTACTGTATCATGGTGTAGGGGGAGTGCCCTATTTTAAAAAATTCTTATTCTTTCCCCCTTTCTTTTGTCTCATCTGTCATTTCCTTCACTTGTACATAAGCACACATGTGTGTATATGTGAAAAGTATTAAGCATGCATGCATGAGTGTAGAATATTAAATACACTGTCATTATTTGTTTGAACAAGCTATTTTCTGTTAGATCAATTAAGAGTTGGAAATATTAAGTTTTTGTTTTAGCTTCACTATTTCATTCTCTAATGCTTTTTTTTTTCTTTATGTAGATCCAAAATGCTGACTTGAATCATTTTCTTCTCCCCGAAGAACGTCTTTTCACATTTCTTACGGGGAATGTCTTCTGGCAACAAATTTTCTCAGTTGTTGACTGAGGAAGTTTTTATTTCTGCATTCCTTTTTTTTTTTTTTTTTTGTTTTTGTTTTTGTTTAGTACCAGGGACTGAACCAGGGGTTTAGTAATGCTGTGCAAGCACTCTACCATTAAATTAAATGCTCAACTTTAAAAAATAAATAAATAAAACAATGTGCTTGACATAACACCTCAACAGGCTACCCAGGCTGACCTCACGTTTATAATCTGCCTGGCTTACACTCTTTAGCAACTAAAATTACAGGCATGTACCACCACACTGAGCTTTTCCTTTCATACTTTTTTGTTTTGTTTTGTTTGAGACACACTTGTTACCTAGTTCATGGTGGCTATGAACTTGCAATCCTCTTGCCTCAGCCTCCCAAGTGCCTTGATTACATGCATGAACAACCATGCCTGACCTTCTCTTTGTTTGTTTGGGCACCAGGGATCAAACTCATGACCTCAGGCTCACCAGACAGGTGCTTGTGCCACTGAGCTACACCTGTGGCCCCTGATCTTTACTTTTAAAGGACAGTTTTGCAGAGTTCAGAATTGTAAATTGGAATTTTGTTTTTCTCTCTATGTGAGCAATTTAAATATTTCACTTCACTCTGGTCTTGCCTGACAGTTTTCTGAGAAGTGTGATCTAATTCTTTTCTAATTTTCTCTAGGAAAAGTAATCTTTTGCTACATCTTCTTTCCAGACATTTTAGGATTTTTCCTTTTGAATATAATACTCATACACATATATCCTCTTAGCATTTTACCTCCTTGGTTTGTCTGAGCATCCTAGATTTGGAGTTAGATGTGTGGTATTAATTTGAAACATCTTTAAGTCATGCTTCAAATATTTATTGTTTGTTTCTTTCCCATATGTCATTTCTATTGCACATTACTCTTTTTGTAGGTACCCCACAGATGGTAGACACTCTGTACTATATTGTTTAGTCTTTCTTCTCTTTTTTATTCAGTTAGAGAAGTTTCTATTGCTATATCTTCTAGCTCATCAATTCTTTCTTTAGCTGTCTCCAGGGCACTAATTACCCCATCAAAAGCATTTTTCATTTCTGTTACAGTATCTTTGATCCCTTTTTGATTCTTTCATTGTTTCTATCCTTTTATTTATAATTGCTTGTCTGTTCTTGCTTGTTGTCTGTTTGTCCTGGAAGGTCTTTAGCATATTAATAATGGTTATTTTAAATTTTGAGCCTAGTAATTCCAGCATGTTTGTTAGATGAGTTTCATTTTTGATGATTTTCCTGTCTCTTCAAAATGTCATGTGATTTTTTTCTTTTTAATGTGCTATATAATTCTTTCTAGACAGCTGATCCCAATAAGTTTGGTAAGAAAAACTATGGTAAAGAGGATGCTAGCTGTGTGGGAACATTTTAAAGCCCTATGGTTGGGTTTTAGTTTGTTAGTAAGCTTGTGCCTCTGGGCTGTGATTGTCATAAATGCTGCTTCTCTTTTAGATGAGAAATAGATTTTCAATTTATATGAAGAGTATGTGCTTAGATTTTGAGCATCTTGGAAAATTTATCTTTTTATCATTATAAATACAGTAAATCTCTTTATGGCTAGTAAGAATTCTTTTTTTCTGAAGTCTACCTTGTTTGATATTAGTATAGCCTTTAACTTTTCTACTGATTTATCTTATCATGACTTAAACATATATCTCATTTAAGATTTGCTCAGCTTCTTTAAGTTTTAAATTCATGCTTTTTAACTTTGCCATAAATAATGTTACTGTGTGTGTGTGTGCATTTTATTCTATTGCACTGCTGTTTTTCTATTCCTATACCAATACCAATTTGTTTTAATTACTTATAAGCCTTAAAGAAAAAATTTTCACTCATTTTCTTTCGTTCTGGATTCAGACAAAGTTGAGTAATTATCCTGTCCATTTTCACAGTTGTTCTCCTCCACTGAAATTGACCTGTTTCTTTCCTAACAGATAATCACAATTGTACCCAATTGCATGCTTGAACTTTAATACCACTTTTGGTTTTGCCTGCATATTTCCAGATATGCTCTAGGCTCATATGAGGTACAAGTGAAATTGAGCTATCTATAAGTTGGTATAATCAATAAATGATGCACTTACTCCAGAAGCCACAGTGATCATTGTTATTGTTGACAAAGTTTACCCCTGAGAAAGAGCTCCTGAACAGTTTATATATCTGGGTAATGAAAGAATGAAAGAGTGTATAATCTGCTTTAGCAAAGTAAAAACAATATAGAAATAATTATGGAGATTATTTATTGAGGAAAAAGATAAAGAAAAAATGTTACCTCTGCGTATTTATGAACATACAATTAAATAAATCTTAAATATTTATTCTGATTGAGAAGAGAACTTTTTAAGATGCAAAATATTCAAGTCTTAAATATATGAGACACTTAATGAATTTAGCAAATGTTATGAGTTGCCTGCAGTGGTATTTCAAAACTGTAAGTTTACTGATCTTATTTATTTGCAAGATCAATTATCTAACTTTAATTTCTTTTAAATTAGATAATTGATTAAATTGCTCTTTTTAATTACTAAACAACCTCATAACTCATCTATTAAAATAAAATATGATTACTGAGATAATAATCGTGTCACTCATATTTTTCAAGATCATATTAAGAATATTTAAATTCTACAAATCATACCCAAATAACAAGATCATACTTAATTCTGTATAATTTCCTAGGGTTCAAATTTTTATTTTTCTTTAAATACTTTTCACATGTCATGTAACTAGACTCAGTATAATCAATAAATTATTGGCCAAAAAGCACAGAAAACTTCATGAAGTATTTGAGGAATTCTCAGTTTGCAGCATCAAAAGTAAACAAGCTGACACTCTCTAAAATAGCCAGCAGAGTATATATAATTTATTATACATTTTCACAGATTAATGTGGGGCTTTGCTACAGCAGACCTCACTTTAGTCATATCTTTGTCCCATCATCAGTTTGTCAGATACCAGGCAGCACACTCCTGTCACCAACTTGATAGTACTTAGACTTCATCATAGACAAAACAACTAATGCCCACGTTTGCCTTACAGTTAGCAGTGGAGCTCCAGGTATCTTTTCTGTTTTTTCCAGTTCCTCTGTGCCCTGAAAACAAATGACATGATAATCCAATGAATCTCAGAGAATTTCAATTTTAGATTTTCTACTATTCAGAATTTATCTCATTAGTTTAATCCCTTTGAGATAGGCATCACAACCATTATTAGTGTGATCTCTCCCAAAATGTCTAAAAAATGATGAATGTACCAAATGGTTGTTATACGTATGTTTGTACAATTGATAGTGCATTGTGCATCTTAGAGTAAGTCTAAGCAGACATGAAGTCATTAGCTTCTTCCAAAATAAGGTTGTTGTTCTGTTTTTCAAATATATCTAATTTTCTCACTCAATAGAAATCATCTCAATATTTACACAATGCACACCTAGTGTAAAATACAGAAACAAGCTACCAGTCACAGGTTTTACGTGACCAACAAAACCATCATAAGTTATGACTCACTTTGGTTTGATAGGGTGATTTAATTGACTATGGCTTAAGGTTGATTAATGCAGATCACTTCTGGTAAAATCTTTATTAATGAGAAATGAGCTAAGTTGAATACCTAATTAAACAAAGAATTCTGAGCCCTTATTTAATCATGGTAAGAAAAAATAACAAAATAAAAATTGCTAAACAAATCAGAATTGGAAATTTGAGATGAAAAATACTTCCAAGAAATTTATATCAGGTTAACTTACCATATGTTAATGTTTGCTATAATCACCTCTAAAATTGGAACTTTAGAAAGAAAATAACAAAATTTAACTAACAAAACTAAGATACTTTTTCTAGTTAATATATTGAGTGCTTCCTATATATTATCTAATAGAATATGAGAACAAAGCTATTAAATACCTAGAGAAATTAACAAATTGTTCGTAGCTGACAGCTGCTAAATACTAGAACATACCAGTAACTGATATTGAACCTGATTTTTGATTTTTAAATCATTATACAACTCAAAAGAAAATAAGTGTGTAATTGTGATGGTGAACATACAGAGGAAAAAGTAGAGAAGTCTCTCTCTGTCTCTCTGTCTGTCTCTCTCTCTAAATATATATGTATATCTACTTATATACTTAATGAGGGACAATTTTCATGCCACAGAAGCAATGAAACAGCAGAGTTTTGCTGGAACATGATGACTAGGTGTTTGTGTATTTACCATTGTCCTTCTTGTTCAAAAGTAAACTCTACTAATGGTGCTGGTAATTGTAGTGTGAATAGGACAAAATTCTTTTTTTTTACAGCCTCATGCCTGCCAGACAGGCACTGAAGCCACTGAGCCAAACTCCCAGCCCTGGTTTTGTTTGTTTTGAGGCAGGGTCGCACTATGTAGCTCAGGCCAACCTTGCGCTCTCATTGTAGCCCAAGTCGGCCTCGAACTCACAACGCTCCTCCTACCTCAGCCAACCAAGTGCTGGGATTAAAGGGTTGTGCCACCACACCTGGCTAACAAGACAAAATTCTAACTAACAGAAGAGCTCTCCTTTAGTTCTTTCTTTGAGATTTTTACTGACTGCTATTTGCTATGTGTTGAAAGTGATCATCTAACATGGAAAAGGAAGGAGGCAAAGGAAAGAAAGCCTACCTATCTTTTCTGAGTGAACAGCATTTAATGTTGTGTCTAACATCTGTAACATGGCAAACATTAGCAGACTGAAAATAAAGTATACTTTCAGTGTTTATTGAAAGTTACTAAACAAATTTAGTTATACCATGCTAGTACATTCTAGAAGTAAAAATATAATTTATGTTTTCTTCCTTCTTCCTTCTCCTCCTCCCCCCTCCTCCTCCTCCTCCTCCTCCTCCTCCTCCTCCTCTTCGTCGTCGTCGTCGTCGTCGTCTTCTTCTTCTTCTTCTTCTTCTTCTTCTTCTTCTTCTTCTTCTTCTTCTTCTCTCTCTCTCGTTTATGTTTTCTATATAAAATGTCCTTTCGAAACTTATTAGTTGATACCTTTGGTGAAGAAAAGATGATGAATATGCATTTTTCCCTTTTCTTTTCTGCTAAGCACAACTGTACCCTTTACCTAGGAAAATGGAAACAAAAAGAACTCGGAAATATGCTAAGAAACAGGTGAATTTATTTGAGGTCTCAGGACTGAAGGACTATCGCAGGAGCAGAATAGCTTGTTTAATAACATCCCACAGAGGACAACCAGCCACACTTAGAATTTCCCAACTCATAGTTGATTGAAGGGAGACAATCCAGGTGCTCTTATTCCTCCATGGACCAAGAAAGAGTCCTTCGGACAACGTCAGGATAGCCTAACACCACTCTCAAGACAGATCAATTACAAGCATCACCAAAAATAAACAGCCAAGAGAATCATCCTTGTAAAATGAGAAAATTTAGATCTAGAGACTTGAGAAACATGTTCTTACAGAGAAACAATAAGGTGAGTATAAAGAGCACAACAAGAAAGTGGCCATGGACGAGACAGGGAAAAGACTGATAAGAAAGGAAATGTGCCAATAGCTGGAGCTTGGCCTTTAAGCTGCCAGAAATGTCAGTATTAAATTTCTGTGGTGAAAGCTGCCCAATCTGTACAATTCGGTTACGGCAGCTTTAGCCAAGTAATACCACCACTAACAGGTGTGCAGCCAAGGTGAACAACGAAGATACCAGGAGCCAGGTGTCTCACACTTGGAGTGAAAGAATGCATGTGCTCAAAGGGTAGAGTGTAGAATAACACAGGTAGTATGAATTAGACTTGGATACAATAGAAGGAACATGTCACTTTAATATATTACATGCCAATATATATACACACGTAATTACACAGACTACTATTTATTCATACTTTTTCATGCCCTATCAGACAATAGAACCCAGAAGCACCAGCATACCAGTAACAAAAGGATCTAGATTTCAGCCTCTAAAACTATTTTCCAATGAAAATGGCTTTAAGAAAAATGGCAACTTTAATGACTGAAGTAGGGCATAAATAGGAAGTGCATGGAACACTATTTAGTACACAAAAAGGTAAAGCTCAGAGCACATAAATGGGAGGCCTTGAAACACAAGATCCTAGTGAAATAGTGCTGAGTGGTCAATACTGGAAAAAATCAAACAAACTCAGAAAGTAATACTGGGTAATAACACAATTTATAAATTTTATTGATATGAAGAAGTGATTAAATTAATAAATGAGGGAGAACGGATAAATTCTCATGAGAAATAGTTGCAAATAATTTATCGAGAGACATTGCCTTCATTGATTCTTCCATGAAGGCACAGCACAGTAGAAGAATTCAGGGTAGAAAGAGAAAAACAATTTTTACAGTGGAGAAGCCTGAGAAAGAGTATCTTAGTTTCTTATATTACTCTTTTTTTGGCTTATATAAGTTTGGACTTACTGCAAAATGTCTCTTGTTCCTCAAAGCAATCAAGGCTTCTTAACTTCCAGGAGAAGACTAAGAAAATCCAATTCCCAAATGTAATGTTACAGCCTGGGTGAGATCCTGGAGTAGATAGAGTACACTAGGCAAATGAAAGAAATTCAGATAAAACCTGGACCTCAGTTCACAATCATGTGTCAACACTAGTTTATCATTCGTAACAAGGATTCTATATGTAAAATATTAACAGGGAAAATTAATATGAGGTACATGGGAATTTACTTCATATTTTTCTCTAAATCTAAAACTGCTAAGTAAAGTTTAAAAATAAGTGAAGACGAACAAAGCAACTGAAATCCATCACAGGAAAACAATACCTTACCTTCCAAGATATCATCAAGGTCAGAAGAAAGCAACAGAATATTTTTAAGGGTGGAAAGGAAAGAGTTGCCAACTATGCTTTCTATATCAAGCAAAATTCTCCTTCAAGAATGAAGAGTGAATTAAAAACTGTCAGATGAAAAAAACCAAAAAAAATTTCATAGTTAGTCTTGTTTTTCAAGTTTAACTAAAGGGCACTCTCATCCAGTAAGGCAAGGATAGAAGGATGAACTTGAAGCATTGGGAAGAAAGAAGGAATAACGGAAAGAGAGGAAGCATGAATATATAAAAACCTTTCTGTTCTCTTATGAGTTTTATTTTGTCAATGAAACAAAATTAATTATACCACCTGTTGTGGGTTAAACTGTGCCCCTCTGTAATTTATATTTTGAAATCCTAACCACTCCTCATTCAGCACTGCAGACTGGGACTCTTTTTAATTAACCAAGATGGAATCGTACTGGACTGGGAAGGGTTACTCCACTTATTATTACTCGTTTCCTTATAAAAAGGGTGAGGTTCAGGTGAAGGCACACACACATACACACACATACACGCATGCACCATTAGAACATTACAGTAACATAGAGATAGAGATCAGATACACTTACAAGCCAAAGAGCACCGAAGACCGCTTGCAAATCACTAGGCTCTAGAACTGAGATATAGAATGCATTATTCCTACCAGAAGCAGAAATAACCACCCTGCCAGCCTTGATCATGGACTTCTACCTTTCAGCACTGTAAGGAGATCAAAAGAAAATAAAAGAAAAGAAATAATACACATATGTTTATATATTTAACATGTTTATATATTTAGAAGTATCTTTTTTTTAAAGCACTATGTTTCTAGTACTTTATTAAGTCTGTCCTAGCAAATTAATACAGCATTTGATATTCCAGACAGTGTTATTTGAGGTTTGGAAATGTAAAAGAATTTATGTGAGAGTGAATTTTCTACACTTCACCTGAGTTGGTAAAAGGGTGACTATTAATGACAAGTATGTACACTGTTATACCAGAACAACCAAAAATACTATGGAAAAAGACTCACTGAGAAATCACCACCCATTAAACCAGACACAATCCTAAGGAATGATTAAATAGCTCATAGATGGAAGAGAAACAGAAATCTAGGGAAATAAACAAGAAATCAACAAAATAGTAGATTTTAAATAAACAGTAGATTTAATTTCAAACATGTTAATAATCTTCCTAAATGATAGTGGTCTGAATGCACCATTTAAAAGACAAGAGACTGTCAGTCCATAAAGAAACACAATATACCTATATGATACTTAGAAAACAACTTACTTTATATTAAACGACACAATGGTGGAAATAAAATATGAATTCAGCCCACACAATTATCAGCATAAATAATACAAAAGGAGTGACTCCATTAGTAACTGATAAGCTAAACCCTTAGCAAAAATGATCAGAGTCAGAAAAAATTGCATAATAATGAAATAATCGACCAAGAAGATATAATTATCCTAATGCAGACATATCAAAAAATAGTCTCAGAATATATAAATTGAAAGGAAGATAAACTCATGCTGTTGCAAACTTCAATGCTTGCCATAATTCATATAACTACTATAACTCATATATTATTTAATATGATCCTTTTAAAAAATAGAAAATAAAACTTAAATGAACACACTCATGTATATTTTAATTCTGTGCTTTCACTACTGTGATAAAACAAATTAGTCAACATCAGATTAAAGAAAAACCTAAGTACATGAGTAATTCATGTTTTAGTGAAGCTGACACAATGTACTGCACCCCTAACTAATCAGATATTTTACAGTGCTAGATATGCATATGTAAAGCAGATTCTAATTATATGTGAATTATGCAGATTTTTTAAAAGGCCACTGTCATCAAATAGGTTCATCAAATCAACATGTAATTTTGAATAAAACAGTGCCAATTACTAACACAGGACAGCATATTTTTTCTAGTAATAAGAAAGTCTTCAGGTTGCACTGTGAAGAGTAGTCTGAATGTTTGACCTATTGAGGCAAAAAATAAAATCAACTAGTCATCTAAGAAAATATTTATGTTTATTTACATATTATAAAACAGAAAAGTAGCTTATCAATAAACATTTAGAAAGTATCATTGTTATCCAAAGATACAGATTTATTATTCATCTACACATTTTCATGGCAGTAATTCAATAGCTCTTCTTATTATTTATATTATTATTGTCATTTATAAAACATAATATATGAATATAAGCAGATCTATAAAGATAAAAATTGCTGTGCAATAAATAATAATTTCTTTGTACTTATTTGATTTGTGAAGATACTAGCTTTGCAAATCATTGATACTGGGTATGTGGACTGGTGTGCTTATTTATAGTGATTGGATTTTCTTAGAAAGTAAAGAAGTCCTGTGTTTTAAGGACACCTACAGGCATTCAATAAATACTTCTTGACTGGTCAAGTCACCATCTCTCATTTATTCTCTTATTAAGATTTTTTTTTACTCTTTTCCCATCACATCTGAGATCATTTAATAAAGTTATGTTAAGATTCCCTATTGTTCTGTCTTAAAAATAAGTCAAATGTAAGCCTAGTACACGCAAATCTAAAAGACTGATGAGAGAAACATATAAAATAAGCATTAATTCTAAAATGTTGAAATACCATTACTATGAAGACTGCCACTAATAATACATCAATGAAACTAAGAGAAAAAGGGATGCTTTTAATTTACTTCTCATCATTTTGATATTTTTATTATTCAAACACACTTTCTAAATGAAATACTTTTTAAAAAAGAAACATATATACATTTTTAATTAAATTTCTAACTTTCCTAAAGTCTTTGATATTGGAAGGACCACACTTGTGCTCTGCTTGAAGACATATTCTTTATGATATTTAACCCAGAGCATAATGTTAAATATTATTGTTCAGGAAACATTCTAGGCTGTACTACAATTTATGATTGAACATGAAATACGATATTTCATTATTTGTTCATAGTGTCCTCCCTAACTTCCTGATCAAAATCCCAGAAATTCAGAATAACTAATATCCTTTAACTTTGGCTAGCTAAATAACTAATTTTCTTAAAACCCTAAGACCTACAGAACCACTGATTTAAAACAAGTCCCCATACTCTACCTATATGTATAAGATGAAAGCAATTCCACTTCCAGAATCCCCTCATGGTTGGAATTCACTAAGAGCTATTTTATTTTCTTCTTATTTCCAATAGACACTCACCAAATGCCCTACTTTTGTCCAGGATTTTATTCTTTGACTTCATGAGACAATGAGCTCAACTTTGTACCACATTAATTGCTTCATATTTGTAGGTCCTACTGAGATCACTCTGACTTTTGAATCCAGCAAACTGAGACTGATAGGAGGTGATAGATTGGAGAGTGTGTATTTGTTTTCTTTTTCTTCATTTAGCCATGATTATATTTAGGTGGTAGATAACATGTGCACTTCCTTGTCCTTCCTCTTCCCCTTCCCTTTCCCTTTCTTCTTCTTCCCGTTCCTCCTCCTCCTCTTCCTCCTCTTCTTCTTCTTCCTCTTCTTCTTCTTCCTCTTCCTCTTCCTCTTCCTCTTCCTCTTCCTCTTCTTCTTCTTCTTCTTCTTCTTCTTCTTCTTCTTCTTCTTCTTCTTCTTCTTCTTCTTCTTCGCCTTCTTCTTCGCCTTCTTCTTCTCCCTCTCCCTCTCCCTCTCCTTCTCCTTCCTCTTCTATCTCTTGTTTTGTTTTTTACTAGATAGCTTTATGTCTACTCTCCTTAGGTAAAGTGTCTATGCCATGATGGAAAGGTACTGCTGGATCAGACACTCTCCTATCATTTCTCACCTGCCCTTAATCTGAGAAATCATGCCTAGAGAGTAATTAGATAACTTAAAAAGTTTACAGAGCCAAAGAGCTCCAGGATACGACCCCAACATAGCCTGTCAGAGTATAAGCTAAGGAGTTATCTGCGGCCCCTTGCAGGAAACCTTGCCTGCTGTGTACAGCTAACAGACCATGGCCAGAGCCCCTGTCCCATGGGAAGTGAAGGCAGCAGATGCTGGAGGACAGGCCTATTTTCTCTTCTTTTGGGATTCCCCCTCCACCTTTAATTCACATTGCAAGTGGCATCAGCAATTCATCCGCAGTGAATGTTTCCCTCTGCTGATATCTTTCCTCTGGCTACCAGCATGGCTTCCAGTTTCTCCCTCAGCTAAGCTTCCTGATCTAGATGACTCAAGGAACCAGATTTTTCATCTGTCCAGGCGGATGAATTTCCCCATCCTTGCCACTATTCAGTGTTTGGCTCATGACTGTCTCTCTAGTTGCCTTGTTAGCTCATCTGGTCCAATCCGATCAATCGGACTGTGGCCAACTGTGGCGACCAGGGTGAAGCTGGCCATCCCATTCATGGGTTGGAGGACTCCTCTGTTTAACAGCCACCACAAAAGAGGTGTATATCTCATGTATCTCATGTGTCTCCCTGGGACAGGAGGTTTGTCACCCTATGGGTTGCTTTTGGGGCATATGTAACAGAAGCATCACACTCATGCTAGCCTCACATTTCCTATTCCCTTTGATTTAACTCTTGGCTATATTCTTTTAAAATTGGTGTAAATTTGAATGGCTGGCTTCTACATGGGCTTCCCAATCAGGAACTTTGGTTCCTCAGCAGAGGGTGCCACACGTGCCTTTCTAAGTCATTTCATCGTCCAGCCTTCTCAACTTCAAATTCTGACACTGTTCTCTCCTCCTTTTGACTCTCACTAGTGTAACTTATTGCAAGAGATCTCTCTTATGACTGACCTACAAAGTGCTACGATACTGCCTAGAAAAATGTCTGACCAGTCTATTTATAGATATCAACCTAAAAGTATAAAATCTCTTATTATAATTCTGCATGATCAAACATGGACTCTAATTTTTAAAGCATTTTTTATGTTTTATGCTTTCTTGGTTTGTCTGCCTGTTTATTCTGTTTCTATAACTGATTGAAGTACATACAGCTCTTTCAACAAAGATTTTTTAAAGCTTATATCAATTTCTGTTTTTATTTTGTCATTGTAAACTTCTGGATCTTTGAGATTTTCCATAACATAGTTGCTGTATAGGTTTTGGGGCATAGCTAAATTCAGTTAAAACGTTACAGGATGAAATAATGAGTGGGCTCCAGGCTTACATGACGCTTGCAAGTGAAAACCTTGAGGTTTGATAGCACAAAGATTACACTGTGTATGATTAGGTTACTA
>RJWM01008625.1:0-70864 GCA_004363535.1 Dasyprocta punctata | reverse complement strand
GAAACACTTCAAAGAGTCAACAACTGGGATCTCATTTTATTGACAAGCATTTGCACATCAAAAGAAATCACCAACAGAGTGAAAACAAAACCCACAGAGCAGGAAAAAATTTTAGCAAGTTGTCCTCCAGACATAGGACATCTAACTAGAACACATAAAGAATTTAAAAAGATCAGACTCCCCCAAATTCAAAGACCCAATCCAAAAATGGGCAACTGAGATGAATACACACTTGTCAGATAAAGAAATAGAAGTAGTAAATAAATATATGAAAAAACGCTCAACATTGTTGGTCATTTGAGAGATGCAAATTAAAACAATGCTGATATTCCCTCTCACTCCAGAAAAAATGGCTATTATCAAGGAATCAACCAATAACAAATGCTGGAGGGACTGTGGAGAAAAAGGAATCCTTTTTCCACTGTTGGTGGGTGGGTGTGTAGACTGGTGTAACCACTGTGGAAATTAGTGTGGAGATTCCTCAAAAAACTAGGATTAGAGGTCTCATTCAACCCAGCTATTCCCCAGCTATGTATCTTTCTAGAAGAATGAAAAACATCATACTACAGTGATATATATGCACCCTTGTTTATAGCAGCACAATTTGTAATAGCTAAATCTTGGGAACAGCCCAAGTGCCCATCAACTGAGGAATGGATAAAAAAGATGTAGTATTTTTATACAATGGAATATTACTCAGTCATAAAGAAGGATAAACTTGAAACTTTTATAGGTAAATGGATACAACTTGAGACCATCCTTGTAAGTGAAATAAATCAGAGTCACATGTATGTACATCTTATTGTCTCCCTAGTGTAAGAAACTGAAATAATAAATAAGATCCAAAATGTACAATAGATATTGTGAGATGAGAAGAAACTGTTCAAAAGTAAAGTGAAACTGGGATGTGGGAAAGGAGAAAAGAAGGAAGGGAAAAAGAAAAAAAATACATGTATACTCACATAAAACAGTTAATTGCTATTATTTCATTGAAAAGAAAGATTTGTGCCTATATTGGTTAATCAGGTTTTCATGCCTATGTCTTATAATATGAGCAACTACTCTGAAGATAACAATACACAATGTACTAATCATTGTTACTATCCTACAATCTTTTTTTTGGTACCAGGGATTGAACTCACAACCTCATGCCTGTCAGGCAGGTGCTTATGCCACTGAGTCAAATTCCCATCCCTGCTTTTTGAGACAGGGTCTCACTATGCAGTTCAGGCTGGCCTTGAACTCACTTTGTAGCCCAGGCTGGTCTCCAATTCACAACAAACCTCCTGCCTCAACCTCCTGAGTGCTGGGATTAAAGTCATGTGCCACCACACCCAGTTGTTTTTTTTCTTTAAAAAATAGTTGTTCTAAAGTTCCTGTTTGCTGATTCCATCACTTAGACTATTTGTAGATCTGTTTTTATTGGCTTATTTTTCCTAGTTATTAGTGACATTTTCATGTTTTTTTGTTTAGTAATATTTGATTGGATATTGGACATGTGATTATTATGCTGTTCAGCTGTGGCTTTTGTTATTTTTCTTTAAAAAGGGTTGTGTTTTAGCCATACACTGTGGCACATACTTATCATCTTAGTACTCTGGGAGTCTGAGGCAGGAGGTTTGCAAGTTGGAGCCACACCTGGGCAATTTAGCGATATAGTGAGACCCTGTTTCAAAATTAAAATGGAAAAGAGCTGAGATTATAGCTCAGTGTGAGGTCTCTGGATTCAATTGCCAGTACTAGACACACACACACACACACACACACACACACACACACACACATTCTGTCTTACTTACTTTTCACTTGTTGCTGAGACAAAATACCTGATGCCCAAAATTAGGGAAGTAAAGGTTTATTTCTTACAGTTCTTGGAGGTTTCTGTCCATACTTAGGATCTCCAAGGACTCATGCATATCCTTTATACAAAAGGCATTTAGTCCATCTCCAAGAGTTGCCAAAGTCCTAAGTCCCTGAGATCTATGGCAAACTCTTATTTGTAACCCCCTGTACAAATGAAAACGAGGTTAAACAGTTCCAACATATAAAGGCACAACATAAACATTATCATTCCAAAAATTACAAACAGGGGAATACAAAGTGTTGGAACCAAAGCAAATCCAAAATCCAGCCGGGCAAACATTAAGTCCTGGAGTTCTACACTCAGCACCTGAAGCAATCTGGTTGCAAGCTCCAAAAGGCTTGAGTGATTCCATCCCTGTGGCACTTTCAGGGATCTTAACTTCCATAGCTTTTCTTGGATGATCCATGTTCTTGGCTTTTCCAAACTTTTGGGTTTTCCATTGCACTCTTGGCTTCACTCTTACATCTGTACAAATTGCACTCTGCAGTTGGGGCAGAAGCTGCACATTTTCCTTGTACTTAAAACCAGCGCCATGTGGGTGCTGTCAAGGTCCACTGCCAGCTGGAGCAGTAGCCAGACTTCCTCTCCCTTGGCTGTAGAGGTCAAGTGCCTAGATCACTGAGCTCTCTGAACCTGATTGTGAGGAAAAGCTTCTCTATGCTGCCGCCATTCTGGAACCTGGTATGGCAGCCGCCATTTTGAAACCTCCTGTGGCCTCTGTCACCACGCTGGAACATGGCACTCTGCGGCTTTTTCCTCAGAGTGAATTCTTTCACCTTTGAAGGCTGGAGTCAGCAAAAGGTGGAAGCCTGCTTCTTCCTGGGATGACCCCAGGCCATCTTTTTTATTCCTTTGTTCCTTCTCAGCAATCAAGGTCTCAGCTCTATCTTTATAGTCCATAGTTTTCTGGCCAAACTCACAACATTTTAAATCACCTTGCTGGGCACTTTGCTCTTGATTCCCAACATAAATCTGACTAAAAGCCCCCAACAATAGCCAGGCTGCCGTTTCAGCATTAGGTTACCTTGAAATTTGTTTTGCCAGACTAATCAATCCTTTGCCTTTAATCTCATTCTCAGATAAGGTCTCTCGGCACAAGCAGAATGCAGACAAACTTTCTGCCAAGCCGTAGCACACATCATGTGGAGTCCAACAACCAATGCAGTCATTCTTCCCAGCAGAAATCTCCTGAGCCTGATCTTTACTGGCAGGCTTTCTATCAGTCTTCTGGTCTCCTGGGCTCTGACAAGAATCTCCCATACAGAACAGACTAAGCTGTTCCAGTTCTATGCATTCAGGTGATATTTCCAAATATTTCCAAACTCTTTCCACAAGCCATTTCCAAAGACTCTTGAACCACATGGTCAGGTTTAGTCACAGCAATGACCCCACTCCTCTGGTACCAAATTCTGTCTTAGTTACTTTTCACTTGTTGCTGAGACAAAATACCTGATGCCCAAAATTAGGGAAGGAAAGGTTTATTTCTTACAGTTCTTGGAGGTTTTGGTCCATACTTGGCTCCAAGGCAACATGGCATGGCAGGGCAGCCATTAATGGCAGCCACCAAACAGCAAGGCAGACCAGTGAGAGAGAGTGAGCTAGAGAGAGCAAGACATGTACCTGTCCCACCCTTACTCTGTATGTCAGCCCCACCCCTGGGTGGGTGCAGCACTCACATCACCAATCCCAGTGCTAGACAACAAACCAATCACAAACATCAGACTCAGCCTCATCCAAATTACATGAGGCCTTGGGGGGACATGGGATCAAACCAATACAACACACATATCACACGTGCCACACAAGTGTTGTGTTTTGTTTTCCAGGTAGTTAGTTTATTTAGGAGAATACCACAATTCTTTAAAGACACATTTTAAAACTGTGTCAGTGTTTTTCCACCACAGGCTATAGTTTAGGACTTGTTTAGTCCTGTTGCTGAGACATGTAGCTCTCTTGGTTTCTGTGGAATAATTTGGATATTGAAGGATGTCTCCTCAATCTGGCTAGTTGGTATTTGAACATCTCCTACTTCTGAGTGAGTGCAGATCATTTTTGTTTCTTTTTCACCCTGGGAATTGTTCTTTGCCTGGATTGGTGGGATCTCATTTAAAGCGCATATTGCTTAGCATCCAGACAAATGCTCCTGGGGTTTCTGTGGTGATTTCTGATAACTTTCCCCCCTCTAGTATTCTGTTTCACAAATCCTAGTTCACCTAACCTCTCAGAACTCCCATCTTTGCTTCCTTAGCTCAGCATGCCTACTGTTTTCTTGATTTTTCCCTTTCCTGTGCCACAGTGTGAGAAATGTCTCTTATCTTTCAGGCAGAAATTTGGATTTATGGAAGTTCACATGACTTTAATTTTCCTTCTCTCAAAAATTTTAGTCTTAAAATGCCTACTATCTAATGTGAGAAAATAATTTTCTCAATCAAGTTTTCTAATTGTTTATGAATGGAGGTCTAGTTATTTCTTTTTGACCAAAGGTAGAGCTTTATTCCACAACATCTGTGTGATATTCCCTGTGTGTTCTTGTATCATAATTTATTTAATTACTGATAACCATTTATGTAGTTTCCAATCTTTTACTTTTGTAGATGGTGTCATAGTGTATCATTTCACCTAATTAGCTTTTATATCTCCATTTGTAGATTAAATTCTTCAGAGTGTAAAAGAGGCACCAAAGGGTATATTACTTTTTATTAGTTTTTGCTTTTGCAATTTGATAGACATTCTCACATTTCTTTCATGGACTATTCTATTTCAATTTCCTCTAACAATATGAGTGTGCCCTTTCCTGTACTTTCAGCAATGCTTCTTTATATATTGGGTGACTGTCTTAGTTACTTCTCTCATTGCTGAGCCTAAGTATCCAACACTCAGAATTAAAGGGGAAAGGTTTACTTAACTCTCGGTTAGTAGAGGTTTCAGTCCCTGATCAATTGGTAGAGTGGTATGGAACACAGTCATCACAGAAGAGAAACAGCTCATGGTGAGCATAAAGTCTCAAAGCAACAAAGGAGGACCACAGCTCTTTCTTATATCCTACCCAGGCTCCTCAGGGTGGGTAGCACTCACACTCTTAATCCTAGTGCTATTGATCCCAGCATTGCTCTAGAAAACAGTTCCA
Organism: Dasyprocta punctata; assembly: GCA_004363535.1. Taxonomy (NCBI): domain Eukaryota; kingdom Metazoa; phylum Chordata; class Mammalia; order Rodentia; family Dasyproctidae; genus Dasyprocta; species Dasyprocta punctata. The sequence continues at coordinate 65,873 of RJWM01008625.1, read as the reverse complement.
GTATCACATACTCTAGATATCTCTGAAAAAGACCTTCCTTTGACTGCATGAGGCTTTGGGAGGACGTCTAAAGCATTAATAGTGGCTAATCTTCATTTTTTCTGGTATTTAAGAATCATTAGTGTATTTCCGTGAAATGTCCATATATTCTCTTCTACCTCTTGTAACTAAGAAACACAAATGCAAATGAATAAAACATAAATGCAAAAGAGAGTTGTACTGGCTCTTTTAGGTTTTAACACTCTCAAATTTTAAAGCAAAATCACTCAGAGCTATTCAAATCAACAAACAAGCAAATTCTAAAAGACAGAAATAGCTCTTCATATATTAGGGCAGAGAGTTGAGTTGAGGAAGATGAAATGCAACCAAGATAAGCTTACGATTCAGTATTTAGGCTAATCTGGATACAGCCACCTAATGAAAAAGCAGGGGAATGTGGCTTATCAACACGTGTGAAACAGACCTAGTTGGCTGAAAGAGAGCCCAATATGAATCAACATACGGGAGGAAATACCAATCCAATGCTGGACTGTGAGAACAGAAATACTGTTTCTGGGAAGGGGAAGATTTTCCTGCAGTGAGCTGGTGAGAATTCACCACTGGCTTCCATCATTGACTTATGGCATTATGAAAAGCAATGGAAACCTATCCAGAGAAGGGAGATCAGGCTGCTGAACAGAATGAAGATCCTGTGATGGGGTAAGCACTAGAAACAGAGGGGATGTCTGACAGGCAGAAAAGGTTCAAGGGCTCTAAGAGTCGAGTCCACAGATGAGGGGAGTTGTCTTATGGAAGAACAGATTTTGTTTGTCTTAAGGGGAGATCAACAATCCATTCTTAGAGTAAGCAGAGAAGTAAATCTTAGCACACTACATGGAAAAACCTTCCAGTAGTGCTATCCAAAGATGATGAATGTTTCCCAGAGAGTGGTGAGCTCTTTGTCATCAGAACTATTAGAATATTGGTTATGTCTCCTCCACTGGTGAGGGCTTCAAGTAACTTGTGGCTGGTTGGACTAGATGGCCTGCAAAATCTCTTACAATTTTGGCCTTTTCTGACATTTATCCACTCCCTACAGACATAGAAAAATCAGGCCCAACAGAAAGACTTTCTGGGGAGTTAGATGACTAAAAAGTGGTAAAACCTGGCTGAGGACCTAGACTGGAGTTCAATCTATCTCTATCCAGGTAATCTTGAGACTGGAATGAGCAAGATACTTCAGGAAAGTTGTCAGTCAGAAGAGATACTCCAATGACATGGATACACCTGGAACCCACATTCAGGAGAACTGAGATTGAATTCTGGTCCCACCATTTTATCATACCCATTACTTTATCTTTTATAACTTTAGTCCCCTTAAATACCGTACCACACACTGACGATCTCAAGTTGTGCCTTCTCTACCCAGCCAGCCTTTGAAAGTCCCCTTCCTTTAGACTCTTGTAGTATTTATTATCTACACCAAACACAGGATTCACCTGCAAGTGTATGCCCCACGGACACAAGGACCACACCTTGCCACTGCTTACATCCCCCAAAGCTCCTGAAACATTGCCTGGGACTTAGCAGGCACACCCTGAACAGGGTCCTATTTTCTAACAACCCCTAATCCCTAATTCCTGGGTCTGGGGAAGCTCCATGAGTTAATGAACAGAACTCCCTTTACATATGTTAGGAGATGGCAATAAATCAATAAAGGTGCTCAGCAAGATAAAAAGAACATCAGGGCATCTGCTCTAACCAGGTGGTTGAAATCAACATGTTTCCTGAGGAAGTTTTGCCCAGTTACCTCAAAAGCATTCTGCTGATTTAACTGTTGGAAGGAGTTTAATGATAAAAATATGTCCTGGACAAGAGTCTCTGTCAGATATGCAGCTCAGCCAACAACTTTGATTTTAGCCATGAATGCAAAGTGCTGGTGACACTGGATAGCAGTAATGATGAGAAATGTTAAAATAGGCAAAATTGAATGTTTCTATTCTGAAAAATGTGATACTAGAGTTTCCAAGCTTTACAGAATTTGACCCACGTGACATCTTTTTGGTTCTTTTTTACCGTGGAAGTTGAACACAGAGAAGCTTTGGAGAGTCCTGGTATCCTGGAAGGACGAGCCTTTCTGAACTGCTTGTTACCACCGACTTTGAAATGATTGAACTGGGTGGGTGGAGGGCAGGGATAGAAAGACCAGGACGGGTAGGGTGTCAGATTGAGGCAGATTCAGAATTGGACCAAATTCTTCACTTCCATGTAGGTGTTTTCTACATCCACACCTGGGCAAGATTTCTTGGCAGACAGGGAGGCTGTTTGACTTTGTGTTTAGCCATGCTGTTTGGGTTGGCCAATGGGATGTTACAGAGGTGATGAGGGCAGAAGATGGAAAAGGGATGGCACTCTGGCTCTCTGCCATTGCTTTGAGAAGTGTGTGCCCTGGCAGCCACTGCCCTTTTAGTCTAATCCCCAGAAACAGACATAGAGAGGCAGCAATACCAGTGGAATCTAAAACACAAGTGAACCCCAAATAACCCACAGACCTGCAAGCAGGAAAGGTGAACATGCATTGTGAGATGCTGGTATTTGAGGTTGTTATGTGCCACTATGTGTCAAGAACTGACTGATGCAGAGGTGAAAGCTGGTGAGTGTGTGTGTGTGTGTGTATGTTCATCCTGATAGAAAGTTCCAGTTCCTTTTCCAGGAGTCCAACCAGACCCAGATTCCAGCTTTGCTTCCTAGTCTCCCTAGCTTCCCTGGTGGTCTTCAGTGATCTGTTTCCTAGGGCAGTGTATGGAATGTGGGTCCAGTCAATCCTGTTCCCAGTTACCTAGAGTGATATGTTGCTGCTGCAATGGTCTCCTATACATTTTCCTTCTGGGTCAGTGTCTTTGTGTGGTCTTTTCCCAGAGTGACTCTGAGCTTGTCTGTGTGACTTGTTGACTTGTGTCTGTGTGACTTGATACTGTCTAGGTTCATGCGTGCTGGGCTGTGTTCTTTTGCTACTAGGAGTTCATTTGCTATCTTGTGGGAAAATACCAAGCTAGGCTTCTTGAGGATGAGAGACCATGTGGAGAGACTCCAGTCATTCCAGCAGACCTAGACACGGAAATGAGGCTGCTGTAGGTCATGTGGCTGAGCAGAGTCACCCAGGCCCGAAGAACTGGCTGGCCAATCACTAGGATCATAAGACCTAGTGCTGCTTTATTGTTTTAAACCACTACATGTGACAGTGGCTGTTAATACAACAAAAGCTCACTGATACACTTAGAAGATAACTTGAAAAAGTAGCAAAGTTCTTATTCATATCCTTGCATTTAATGAGATCTTACTGTGCCTCAGATATGGTGCTATGGATTAGCCTTCAACCTGTGAGCCAAGGGTGTTCTATTTTTCAAATGCAGACTCAGAAGGCAGAAAGCATTGCAGGATCTTTGTCGACTGTACAATCAGGCTGTGGACACAGCAGAGAGCAAGTCTCCACAGAAGAAGGGCAGGCCAAGGACACATGGATCATGACTGAAGAAGAGGTCTGAGCATCAGGTTCCTGTGAGGCTGACTGTGGACACAGCAGTAATGAAGAAGAGCAAAGGGCTTAGAACTTGGAAGATGCCTGGTCCAGGCAGGAAACTGTGGCTCCCTGACTGCTCTAGTAGAATAATGAGGACAATCCCTAATATCTGTCTAACACCTTCTTATCCACTTTTCTCATTCAATTCTCTTGACCCTCAGAGTGGGTGGGCCAGATGTTCTTAGCTCCACTTTGCTAAAGTGAAACCCAGGTAGACAGACCTATCCAGTGCCACATGGCCACCAAGAGGCCAAGCAGGTACTTTGCCTGAGAGTAAGGCTTATTGTGTATACCTCTCCAATGCACTGAAAATCCCTAAGATCTGATGCTCATCAGAGGTTTCTCAGAAGTCTTGGTACAGCTGGGATACAGGACTCAAGGGCAATAGCAAGTGGCTAGGGCAAGGAATCAGTGTCAAGTGAGATGGTTGAGTGTTGATGACACTGTAAGGAGAGGTTGTTCAATGAACAGAGAAAACATTAAACCAGTAAGTGAACAAATCAACCTCTTTTCTACCCACTTTTCTACCATCTTCATGCATCCTCCTATCCAATCACTTATTCAGGCAGTCAATTTCTCCCCTACCCATTAGCCAACAATCTATCTGGTCATCAATTAGCCAACTGTACAGACAGTCAACCGCCAAATAACTAACTAACCGCCCAACTTGTCAATAGACAACCAAACATCCAAGTGTTAATTAGTTACTACTGTGGGCAATGCATGGTGCTAGGAATAGGGAATGTGCAGAAGTGATGCCGAGCCTCACTTGACTCCTTTGGTCCCACATCCCTTTCTACTTTCACTCCAGAAGTAAAGAGTTAAAAATAACTGTGCTAAAAATATCTTTCCAATTTGACCTCTCTATCCATTTCTACTGTGTCCTTCAATATCCAGGCTACCCCCACCTTCCCTGGCTCTGCAAATCTCTCCTGATCTAGTGCTTCAGGTTTTGCTTCTGCCTGTTGACATGAAGATGAACCACATCCGTCTCCTGCTCTGAGCCTCCCAGTGGTTTCCTCATCACCCTGGAAATCAGCCCAGGCTTCTTCTAGACCAGCCACACCCGCCATGATCACTTCATGGCTGATCTCCCCTTTCCCTTATTTTCCTTCTCCACCTTTTCTGGATTTTCTTTCTTTCTTTCTTTCTTTCTTTCTTTCTTTCTTTCTTTCTTTCTTTCTTTCTTTCTTTCTGTTACTCACACTCATAAACTTGTCCCTCTCATCTTTGTACTCTGAAATGATCTCTCCTCATATTTTAACATGGCTGCCACCACCTGGGTGTCCATTCTCAATTCATGTTATCATTTTCTCAGAAAAGGATTCTCCAAGCACCTGCTCTAAGGCCACCCCTACACACTCCCTCATCATGCTGGTTCACGCTCTTTGTGGTACCCATCAGTCTCAGGTTTCTTTATTTATGTGTGTAGTTGTTGGTTGTATGTCTCTATCTGTAGAATAAGCTGGACAAGAGCAAGGATCTTATATGTCTCATTCCTCTCTTTATCCCAGTTCCTAGAACAGTGGTTACCACCTTCAGCCCCTCAGGAAATGGCAGTTGTTGATGTTATTTATGTCCACCAACCAATTTCTCCTTGCTGTCTGATTTCTTCTGTTCTAGGATGTTTTGGTTGGTGCTTCCTTCTAGTCCTAGTTTTTTCTGAGCAGAGGTATATTTCTGTCCCTGTTATCATCCTTTATGTGGCTTCCAAGGGGTGCCCACCCTATAACCTGTGTCCAGATGTGTGTCTCAAGGTACAGTTGACCTGACCCATTTGCAAGCCTAGCCCAGTGGGTTCTGGGTATTTGTTGGGGTAGACCACTTGCATGCTCTCTGACTCCAGCCTCATAGTGGCTGACGGTGCCCCTATTATAGTTCTGCAGGTTCAGTGGTGGTCTCACCCTCTCTGGGAGGCAACAGGGTCTGCACAAGACTGGACATGCTAGACCTTGGGACACTATGAACTGTGTCCCCATCCATGATCCATGAGAGGTGCTGGCCTCTGGAGACACTGAGATCAAAAGGAACAGTAGTCTGGGATTGTGTTTGGGGTGGGTGGGGGAGGCGGGGGAAATTCAGGGGTCCAAATTTTCTTAGTGCTGGTTTAAGGCTGCTGGCTGATCCTCCAGATCCCATGAACCTCCTGGGACACACAGTCTAGATGCTACCTCTGTGTGGGGACACCATTCACCTCTATTTTCTGGGACTTCACCCCTGTGGAGTCTCCACCTCACCACAGGATTCTCCTGTGCTGTGTAGGACTAAGCAACTGGAGCCTAAGCAGAACCTTGGAAGCAGCTGACTGTGCTCGAGCACCTTGGAGCAAAGTCCTAACAGGAGGATGCAGGTCTCTTTACTGACAAGAGGAGCAATGTGGTCTTTGTTTTTAGAACCACACCCGTAAATGTTACATAGTATGATAAGGGTCTAAGTCGTCTTCAAGTGGAGAACTTGCCAGACCACTGAGCTTGTCCTTGCTGAGAAGAATGTGCAGAATATAGGCAGTCTTTGGCTTCAAGGCTTTCCTTTGAGGAATGCACAGTCATGCTAATCCAGGGCCACAGGACCAAATGGCTCCCTGAATGCAGAGCTGTGGGCATCCTAGGATCTACTTTGGGTGACTGTTTTGCTGTCAACTGTCATTTCTTGTTGCCATCCAATCTTCCCTTCAATAATGCTGCATTTTAATCATATTACTTTCTTTTCTAGTAAAATGGGAAACAAAACAGCTGCTTATTCTGGAGTTTCTGGTGTTCACCCAGTAGATGCTGAGTGACCCCTTCTTTGCACACCATGCATGGGGCAAGAGGAGACACCTGATGTCACACAGCGTCCAGGTCCCTGGGAAACACACACCACAGGAGCATCCAGAAAGCATCAGCAGAGGGCCTGATTTTGGAAAAGTCCCCAAGGGTAACTGGGGCTGAAAAGAGCTAGGAAATTATGCTTTCTGAACCAGGCACAGCAGGAGGTTGCTCCTGGAGTGAGCTGGAGGTAGCCTTGTGGTCTCTCTGGGTGCTGAGGAGAGATGATAGAAAAAAGTGATAGACTCGAATGGCACTTTTGTAACAACAGCACTATCTTCTCCACATTCCAATGCAAGGTCAACCAACCTGCACCCAATGCAGTCAGTGGGCTGGGGCTGAACCCAGGATCTGGCAACCCTGCAAGGCCAGGTAGCCTGACCTCTCAGCATCACTATCAGGAAACCCTTCTTCAGAGTCCCACTGAGGACCAGGGTGCAGGGTGCAACTGGGGAATCACACATGCTTGACTAGACATCCATTCTGTAGCTTCCTAGGTGTGAGTTCAGGAGTACAATATTTGGATGGTTAATACCTTTACATGATTCAACACTCCAAGGTCTATGTCATGAAATTCTTGCTTATTTCATCCCCCAGTTGCCCAGTCCTTCCTGCCAAGAAGGTGCTTATAAGAAGTGACCACTCTTAGTGGGATGCAGTGGTGCATGTCTATAATCCCAACGCTTGAGGCTGAGATGAGAGTTCAGGAATTTGAGGCCAACCTGAGCTACCTTGTAAGTGAGTTCAAGGCCAGCCTGGACTATATAGTGAGAACCTGTCTCTAAAAACAAATAAAAACAACAAAAAGAAGTGACCACTCTTCTTGTCTTATATGCATTTCAGGGGTTAAAAGATACATATAAGATGTGATCTTGCATTTTTTTCTTCATTTTTATGATAGTAGTAAGGCTGGGGATTTAGCTCAGTGGCATAAGCACCTGCCTGGTAAGCATGAGGTCATGAGTTCGATCCCTCGTACCAAAAAAAAAAAAAAAAAAAAAAAAAAAAAAAAAAAAAAAAAAAAAAAAAAAAAAAAAAAAAAAAAAAAAAAAAAAAAAAAAAAAAAACAAAAAAAAAAAACACACAAAAACACAAAAAACAAAACAAAACACCAAAAAAACAAAAGAAACAACTCACTCATTTTTATGATACTAAATTAGATCCTTTGTAATTTGTAAAAACTTGAAAATAGAAATATTTTCATTATTGTTCAGAGAGATCTGACTTCCTTGTTTGTTTAGCTACAACTATACACTGTTCTACCTTATGGCAGATCATCATGTATACATTTAATAAGGCCCCCAAAGAGGGACATTTGAGTCACTTGAGTAGAAAGCTTGAATCATAGCCTGGGAAGGATCTCCCCATTGGCCTCATCCATGGTGAAAGTCGCTCTCCTGGTAGGTGGCCTGTCATCATGAAAGGTTGGTCACAGCCCCTAGGGAACCATTAACATAAATGGGACTATGACCAGCCCTTGGGACAATGTCCCCCTCAGGGAAGGAGCTATAAGACTTACCAGTGGCTGAAGGCTCACGCTTTGAAGGCAAAAAAGAAAAATCTGTCTTTGTTCCACAACTGGGGAATCTACACAATGGTGAGCTGTGAATTCATGCACTGGAAGCTTACAGGTGGGCTATTTCATGCTCAGGGCAGCTGTTGACACAAGCCTGTCCCTCTGAAGTCTTGTGGCCTGCTGTGCTTTGGAGGGGAAGGAAGAGCAGTAGCTCTAAAGTCTGGGTGGGTGGTAGGGTGGTTTACGGTAAAATCTCTTAGAGTTGAAGTTTCCTCCTTCCTAAGTTAGGACTGAGCCTGGAATTCCCCCAACCCTTCCTTCTAGGGTTGCAGGGCATAGTAGACTCTATTTATCGGGACCCTAAATTCATAAATTCATTGTCAGCATTGGCACCCGTGTGGTTGGCTCATGGAGTGGAGCACTTGACAGGAGAGGGGTTTTGTCAAGAAGGAATAAGAGGCACAGGAAGCGGGAAGTGTGAGCATATGAGAGAAATGTATATGGAGGTGGCCCCATAATACCCATGTAAAGACAAGGATGTTTCAAAAACGAGCTGTTAAATTGGGGGGGACATTATTCCTCCACACTTGACATCGAGCCTAGAAAGATCAGCATTTTTAGAGTCACAAAGATTTAGTTTTTAAATCCTGACACAGTCATTTAGAGCTTGCATGGTCTTGGGTAAGTGACGTTCTGTAAGGTCTCAGTTTCTTCATATGTACAATGGGAATGCTAGTGTGCACATTGCAGTTTTCATAATCATTAAATGAAGAGTGGCTGTGAATACCAGGGCATTCAGGACTCAAATGCATTCTCCATCTCTCTCTGCTTACAAAGACAAAACTCAGTTCAATGCTTTCCTCTTCTTTTCCCTTCTCCTTTGCATATGGAGCATGCACATTTTACTTCACTACTTTATAGTTATGAAGCTTCTAAAAACTTGGGCAAGAAAAACTTGAAAATTTGTCATTTATGTCAATGGAGCATATGTGTATGTGTGTAACAAGAGACTGGGAGGAGAAGAGTTTAACTTTCCTACTTCTAACCACAGACACTCACTGTAACATTACCTCTGTCTCTTTTTGTATCTCAAATGATTTATTTTAAGGCATGCTATAAAAGAAAGACATTGCTTAATTGTCTTGCTATAAAATATGTAAAGTATTACACTATTGGGGCTCATTAGCTAAAGCAGAGCTGCTGTTTAGTAATCCATAAGGTGATACTTGTTAATGAACACTGCAAATGATTCTCCTAACTACCTAAAGAGTAATAATAGATATGTCAGCTCGAACAAACAAGTCCCCAATCCCCAGAGGGTGTGGAGACACTAGATCATAATTAGAGGGGCAGAACAGTCATTTATATTTCTGTGGATATGGCTGTCTCTGTGTGCATTTCTGTAGGATTGCAGAGTGGGGTACCGCTTCTGTCTGTATCCTTGTTTGGGGAAGTCTTCTTACCCAGTGGGAGTGACTTCTTGCTGCTTCTGAGAGTCCAAGTTCTATTCTTGTATGTGGGGTAGTCAAGATTCTTATTGAGAGACCTTTTGGGCAGAGTAATGTTTTTGGTGGCTCTCTAAATCCCTGGAGGCCAGAACTGACGCTCATTATTATTATCCAGTCTGTGATTTCAAATGCAGCAGAGGTAGATGTGGGGGTGGGGTGGGGAAGGGACACAAGTATATTAAAAGCCACGTGGTATATTAAAAGACACTGGTATATTAAAAGCCACGTGGTTCTTAGAAAATAGTATGGCACTTCTTCAATTTTTTTTTTTAATCTTTTTGAGACAGAGTCTTGCTATGCAGCTCAGGCTCACATTGAACTCACTTCGTAGCCCAGGCTGGTCTCGAACTTGCAATGATCCACCTGCCTGAGCCTCCTGAGTGCTGAGATTACAGGTGTGTACCACCACATCTTGCAACTTTCTCAAGAAACTAAACAGAAATACTATATGATATAGTAATTCTTTTCTGGGTGCTCAAGAGTTGAAAGCAGAGATTTGAATAGATTTTTGTACACTGAGGTTTAGTCTTAGTCACAATGTAGAAAGGTGAAAATAACCCAAATGTCTATTGAAAGATAAGTGGACGAACAAAATATGGTGTGTACATACATGGGAATACTAATCAGTATTAAAAAGAAGTAAAATTCTGACACATGCTATAATATAGATGAAGCTTGAAGAATTATAGTATATGAAATGAGCCAGACACTAAGGGATAAATGCTGTCGAATTCTACTTACATGATGTACTAGAGGAATCCCATTCACAGAGGCAGAAGTAGAGTAGGGGTTACTAGGTGCAGGGGGAAATAGAGGGAGGGAGGTTATACTTAATGGGTGTGAAGTTTCAGCTTAGCGTGTTGAAAAAGTTCTGGAGACAGACGGTGGTGATGGTCGCACAACAATGTAAATGTACTCAATGCCACTGAACTGCACACTTAAAAGTAGACCAAATGGTAAAGTTGATCTTATGTATATTTTACTATAATATAAAGAACTGATCCTAATTTAGGTCAAGCTGGTACCCTGTGGTCAGATGCGAATAGGAACAATGCCCACGTTGTGCCCTGACCTGGTGGCTGAGCAGAAGGGGACCCAAGTGAGGCAGAGACAAGGACAAGGGTTGGCCTCCCTGGTGGGCAATGAACAGGGCCAGAGCAGGACAGTTGGTAGTGAGAATGGCAGGCCATTTTCTCCGGCCCACTGGTGTGGTCTTGGGCTACTGCGGGGATGACTCTCTGGGTGCTGCCTCTGTGTGCTTTCATTTTGATAGTGTCGCTGGGTTTGACAGTGTCTCCTTGACTATGTTGTGAAATCCTCAATGAGGGCAACGCTTCTCTTGGTTCCCATCTGTCAGTGGAGGGGCTGGTGGAGATGATCTCAGGGGCCCTGAATCCTCATTATAGGGTACCAAGGATATTCCTGAGGCCTTTGATAAATGAACAATCTCTGTATCCTAGGCTGGGCTCATGCAGAGGTTTGAGGTCTTTGAGGTCAAAGGTGAGAGAGGGAGGTGTCCTGGATCTCTGCCCAGGCTGGGGAGCTGGGCCAAGACAGAATCAGCCCTCTAGTGCTTTTTGAAGTTTCCAGATGAAAGTGATTAAAAGCAAAGACTCAGGAGATAGATGTTGTTCAAGTCAGGATTCTTCCTCATGTACTGTTGATTCTATATATTAACCTCTCCAAAACATCTGCTTCCTCATCTAAAATTATGAGGCTTGCCTAATGAAAATGAAATGAAATAATGTCAATAAAATGCTTAGCTTTTGCTTGAAACAGGGCAAATGTTCAGTAAATATCAGCAGTCATTGTAATTAACAATACGTGTCATTTCTCCTGCTAACACTAATACCTATCTCAATTCATGACTTTAGACAGCATAGATAGAAATCTATGAATTCATACTCTTAATGTAAATAAATGCATGCATAAATAAATAAAAGGGGGAACTTTTCATTACAGTAACTTCAAATAATTGATGAAGAAAGAAGGATGAAATCAAAAATTACTATTTGCCCATCAACTACAGTAATAATTGTTTCATGCAAGAATCATTAATGAATACAAAATAAATAATGATAAACTAGACATTTTCACACTTAAATGGATGTGCTTTGAAAATACACTTATCAGTGAACTAAATAAGTCACACATATGTAACTATTGTATTGTTGCACTTCTGTGATAAACTGTAAGGAAATCTATGTATGTACATAAAAAATTAGTTAAGATAGCTAAAGAAAAAAGAATTTTGGGTGAAAAGTAGTTTTCACAGGGTCATTTTCAAATTTCATTTTTACTGTGAATTGTTCTTCTGAAAATAATATAGCATTTGTAACATTTGTGTTTCTTGCTGATGTTTTTCTAATGTCCTATACATTCTTTTTTGTTATAAAATAAAATAAATTAATGGATGCAAAAATTACTGGTTGAAATTATTGTGAGAAACAGGATATTTACATACCTTCAAAGTCTCTGTCCAGAAAATACTAATTAGTGACAGGGGTGAATTGGTATCTGTACAGCAAAGAAACTTGATGGAAGCCACAAGAACTAAGATCAAAGTTAACATCACCAGCAATGGGGATGAATGGGCATGGTGTGACGCTGTGAGAAGGAATAACTTCCTACTATGCATCCTGCTGAAAATGCACAGCCTAGATCTGGCCGAATGAAAACATTAGACAGACTTAATTGAGAGAAATTCTACAAAATAACTGCTTTTACTCTTCAAAATAATGAAACCCATGGAGACTGTTCCAGACTCAGGGAGACTAAAAAGACATGGTAGGGAAATGGAGCATGTCTTCCTGGGTTGGAATCTGGGCAAGGAAAAGAACATTAATAGGACAGTTGGTGAAAACTGAGTAAGATTAGGTAATGCTTTTTTTTTTTTTTAATCAATGTCAATTTCCTGATTTTGATAATTGCACTGTGGTTATATATGAAGCATCCTTGTTTTTAGGAAATATGCTTTAAAATATAGAGACATAAAAGGGCATTATAGCTCCATCTTCTCAATTTTCAGAAAAAATTAAATTTATATGCACATATTTGTGTATATGAGAGAGAAAATAAGAGAAAGAATGACAACACAAAGTAACAAAATGTTCGTGTTTGGAGAAGCCTGAATATGAAAGATTAGATGGAATTTTTTTTTTACTATGCTCGAAAGCTTTTGTAAATCAGTCATTCCAAAAGAAGTTTAAATTATGAGCTTTATTCTACTATATAATTTCTTCTACCGTTTGTCATATTTATTTCTCGAGGCCACTATGGGAGTCTGGGAGGTAGAGACTGATAATTTCCTTCGTTTTACAAATGAGGAAACAGAAGCTGAGGAGGGTTAAGTAAATTTCCCAAGCCCCAGGTCTTATAAGTTGCAGTTGTGATTTCTTTTTTTTTTCCTTTTTTTTTTTTTTTTTGCGGCACCGGGGATTGAACTCACAACCTCACGCTTGCCAGGGCAGGCGCTTAAGGCACTGAGCCAAACTCCCGGCCCTGCAGTTGTGATTTCATTGTATGCAGTTCACTATGCCTGTGTGTTCAGCTACTTCACAACAAATCTTTATTGAGTGTCTATTAGGTGCTAAGTACTTTTCACATAAGGCTTTATTTAGTTCTCACTGTAATCCTTTGAAGTAGTTATTATTATCCTTGTTTTCTGGGAGGGGGCACAGTTGCTCAGAGAAGTTAAAAGATGGGCCAGTATCCTGCAGAGAAGAAATGGTAAGCCCAGGATTTCCTCCCAAGGCCCAAGTGTGTCTTGCCACTCTGCCATGTGCTTCCAGCCTGGGTCCACACTGGGGACCATCAGCAGAGTACTAAGGCCCTCCTCTATGCTGAGCTGATGGAGTGCTACCCTTCTTGCTTGTGAAACAAGTATCTCTATGTCCCAATCATAGGCTTGATCTTCCAAAGTAGGGAACCAAAGTGCTACGTGCACAACTGTGTGCACTGTCATTTGATAGAAAGCTATGCTGTTGTTGTAGTTGAAAAATCTGGAGACTGCTGGAGGAAATCCTACAGAGTGCCATCTACATGATGATCTGATTATGCTCAGTGTGGTCAGCATGACTTATGTTTGGCTTTCTGCTCACCCTTAGTGGGAGTGGGCTGCAGAGGGGACCTTCTTTCCCTAGGAGAATTTTTCACTTGTAGACTTGGTCCGAGGATCTCCCCAGGAGTCTGAAGGCTTTATGCACAGCCCCAGGCCCTTCTTTTGGAGAAGGGTGGCTGTGGACAGCTTGTGTTCACAATTATGGCAAGGCAGCTAGGTCATGAGTGAGGTATAAAACTATTCAGGGAAAGACAATGACTCATAGGAGGGGAGTTAGAGGGGACACATCTGGTTTTAGCACAAAATCCAAGTGGCCACCACAGTGAGAAAGAAATCTGATCCTCCAAGGAGAACCCCAAGTGGGGACAATTAATTGCTTTAAGCAAGTTATAGATGTCATTTGAATATTTTTTAAAAATTCATTTGAGAATTATTATTTTTTATTTTAAAGACAAAAAAGGATAAAAACAATAAGAAATTTAAAAAAAATACTGGAAACCAACACTAGTTAACATATTGCATATTGTTATCATAAAAATAGTTGTTCAGATTACAAGATTTAGGCAAAAAAATGATCAAACAATCAAACAATGAAAACACAAATTATTCTTTTTGATGAACTCAGAGATTGGTAGTAAAGTGATCTAAGTTGTATATATATACATACACACACATATATGTATACCTATATACATATAATGTTTTCCCTTCTTTCTTTTCTCCTCTCCCCTATTCCAGTTGTTCTTTTGTTTTTAGCACTTTCTTTCCCTTTCATTTTCATAATATCTATTGTACATTTTATTACTCTTTCAGGTTTTTTTACACTAGGGAGACAATATAATATTTACACATGTGAGTTTGATTTATTTCACTTACCAGTAGATCTAAAGTTGCATTCATTTACCTATAAAAGTCCCAAATTTATCTGTTATGGTTGATACATTGTGTCTACTTGAGAGAGGCAGCAGGGAGCCAGGATCCTTACTTTGTAAATATCCTCATTCTGTGCAAGAGGAAGGCAGAGATTTTGTGAGTGCTACACCCACCCGGGGGTGGGGGCCTGTGTACAATATAAAGGAGGAGAAGAGGCTTGTTCCCCTCTTTTACTCTGGCTGCTGCCTTGAAGTGCTGCTCCAGGGCCATGCTAACCTGCCTTGGAGCCAACTGATTATGGACTGAAACCACCATAAACAGTGAGCTAAATAAAACTTTCCCTTCCTTCATTTTGGGTGTCAGGTGTTTTGTCCCAGAAAAGAAAGAAAAGTAACCTAGACATTATCCTTTCTAGCTGAGTAATACTCCATTGTATAAAAATACCACTTCTTTTTTTTATCCATTCTTTGATAGGCATTTGGGTTGTTTCCAAGATTTAGCTATTACAAATTGTGCTGCTATAAACATGGGTGCACATATATTGCTGTGGCAACCCAGAAAGTGAATAGCTGTATTGAAATGGGACCTCCAATTCTAGTTTTTGGAGGAATCTCCACACTGATTTCCACAGTGGTTGCACCAGTCTACACTCTCACCAACAGTGGAGAAGGGTTCCGTTTTTCCCCATAACCCCACCAACATTTGTTATTGGTTAATTTCTTGATGATAGCCATTCTTTCTGGAGTGAGATGGAATCTCAATGTTGTTTTAATTTGTGTTTCTCGAGTGACCAGTGATGATGAACATTTCTTCATGTATTTATTGCCATTTGTATTTCTTCATCCGAGAAGTGCATGTTCATCTCAGATGTCCATTTTTGGATTGGATCTTTAAATTTGGGGGGCCTGATATTTTTCAATACTTTATACATTCTAGATATAAGTCCTTTGTCTGAAGGACAGTTGGCTAAAACTTTTTCCCTTTCTGTGGGTTTTGATTTTACTCTGTTGGTGATTTCTTTCAATGTGCAAAAACTAATTATTATTAGTTTTTTGGTACCAGGGATCAAACTCATGACTTTGTGCTTGCCAGGCTGTTGACTTGTCATAGATGGCTTTTATCAAATTGAGGTACAGACCATCTACTCCAATTTTCTGTAGGGTTTTTATCATAAACAAATGTTGGACTTATCAAAAGCTTTTTCTGTATCTATTGAGATAATCACATGATTTTTGTCTTTGGCTCTGTTGATGTGGTGTATTACATTTATTGATTTGCATATGTCAAACCATCCCTGCATTCCTGGGATGAATCCCACTTGGTCATGGTATAAAAACTTTCTGATGATTTGCTGCAGTCTGTTTCATAGTATTTTTTTTTGAGAATTTTTGCATCTATGTTCATTAAAGAGATTGGCCTGTAGTTCTTCTTTTTGATTGGGTCTTTCTCTGATTTTGGTATCAGAGTAATATTTGCCTCCAGGAATGAGTTTGAGAGAAATATTTCCCTTTCAATTTCATTAAAGAGTTTAAGGAGTATTGGCATTAAATCTTATCTAAATTTCTTGTAGAATTCAGTCATGAATTCACCAGGACCTGGGCTTTTCTTTGTTGGTAAAGTTTTAATTACATTTTCAATTTTAGCAACTAATATTGGATTATTCAAATTTTTATATTTTCTTGATTCAGCTTCAGTAATTCTTATGTTTCTAGAAATCTATTCATTTCTTCTGTGTTTTCCAGCCTCTGCAAGTAAAGGTTTTCAAAGTAGGTGTTGGTGATCATCTGCATTTCCATAGCATCTGTAGTAATTTCACCCTTTTCATTCCTCATTGTATGAATTTGAGATTTTTCTTTCCTTTTCTTGATAAGTTTGGCTAGGGGTTTATCAATTTTGTTTATTCTTTCAAAGAACAAACTCTTTGATTCATTAATTCTTTGTATTGTTCTCTTAGTCTCAACTGCATCAATTTCTGCTCTGATCTTTATAATTTCCTTCCTTCTATAAGCTTTGGTTTTGACTTGCTCTTCTTTTTCTAGAAACTTGAGGTGTAGCATTAGGTTATTTGTGCTCATTCTGTTTTCCTGATGTGAGAATTAATTGCAATGCATTTCCCTTGTAGGACTGCTTTCATTGCATCCCACAGGTTCCAGTATGTTGTACCTGCATTTTCATTTAATTGTAGATATTTAATTCCTTCTTTAATTTCATCTGTAACCCATTGGTTGTTCAGGAGAGTGTTATTTAATTTTCATGTGTTTATGTAGTTTTTGTACTTTCTTTTGCCATTAATTTCCAATTTCAGTGCACTATGGATGGATAATATGCATGAGATAATTTCAATTTCTTTGCATTTACTTAAGCATGTTCTATGGGCTAATATATGGACTATTTTAGAGAATGTCCCATGTGCAGCTGAGGAGAATGTATATTCTGATGTTGTAGGGTGGAACACTCTGTAAACATCTAGTAAGTCTATTTGTTCACAGGTTTGATTCAGTTCTGTTATTTCTTTGCGGACTTTTTGTCTAGTTGATCTATCTCTTTGTGACAATGGGGTATTAAGGTCCCCCATTACAATTGTGTTATTGCTTATTGAATTTTCATGTCTATTAGTATTTGCCTTATATAGTTAGGTGCTCCTGTGTTTGGTGCATGTATATTTGTGATTGTGATCTCTTCCTCTTGTTTTTCCCCTAATAAGTAGGCAGTGACCTTCTTTATCCCTTTTGATCATTTTTCATTTGAAGTTCATATCATCTGCAAACAAGCTAGCTATTTCTGCTTTTTTCTCAGTTCCTGTCACAAGAAATACTGTTTTCCATCCTTTGATTTTCAGTCTCTGAGTTTTTTTTTGAGTTAGATGTGTTTGTTGTATACAGTATATTGTTGGATCATCTTTTGTGATGAATTCTGCTAATCTATTTCTTTTTTCTTTTTTCTTTTTTTTTTGTCCGTGCAGGGAATCGAACTCACAACCTTGTGCTGCCAAGCAGGCACTTAAGCCACTGAGCCAAACTCCCAGCCCTATTTTTTGGGGGGCAGGGTTGCACTATGTAGTTCAGGCCGGCCTTGCTCACACTGTAGCCTAAGCCAGCCTTGAACTCACAATGCTCCACCTACCTCGGCCTCCAGAGTAAACTATTTCTTTTAATTGGTGAATTGAGGCCATTTATACTGATGGTTATAACTGATATGTATTGGCATAACTTTGTCATGCTATTTTCCTGTTGTTGATTCCCTACTTTTCCCTCTTGTTTAATTACTTGCCCTGCCTGGTGGTTTCTATCTCTTGTTGTTCTGGGAATTGTGGTCATTTTAGCCCCTATATCGAATGTCTTTCAGTACTGTTTCTAGGGTTGGTTTGGTGGACATGACTTTCTTCAGTTGTTCTTTATCATGGAAGTATCTAATTTCTCCATTAAATTTATATTTTTAAAAATTAAATTGAATAATCACTTTATTGGTAAAGTTATAAGGCAGTTATAAAAGGATCCCAATAACCAGTGTTGGAATATGGCTTAGTGTTTTTAACCAAATGATGCAGCAATCCTGTTACAAGGAGCTGAGAAAGGAAATAGAAATTCATACTGACTACAAATAAAGGACCATGCTGGGAAGTTCCAAAAAGCCCCAAGTTCTGGAGCATGCTTTTCACTTTCACTCATCAGAGACTGAGATGTTGCTTAGAGGTAAGAGACAGTGGATGGAAAAGAGGGATCTCCATTAAGTTTGAAAGATAGTTTTGCAGGGTACATCAATCTGGGTTGAAAGTTGTTTTCCTTCAGGGCTTGAAATACTTCACTCCAAGTTCATCTTGACTTGAGGGCTTGTGTTGAGAAATCAGCCATGATGCTAATGGGTTTTCCTTGATAGGTGATCTGCTTCTCTTCTGTAACAGTTTGTAATTTTGTTTTTATGCTGAATTTCTGGGATCTTGATTATTATATATGTGGGTATAGATTTATTTTGGTTATGGCTAATTGGAGTTCTATATGCCTTGCTTATCTGCTTATTAGATTCTTTTTCTATTCTTGGGAATTTTTCTGTTATTACTTCTGAAAATAGTTGTTTTTAATGTCATTTGTGTTGACTCCTGCATTTTCATTTACACCTATCAGTCTTATGTTGTTTTTTTGCATTGTTTTGGAGCTGTTGAATTGTGATTTCATGGTCCCTTGTTATTTTTAAGAGTTCTTTCCTTTGGCAATTGCTAGCTGCGATTGTATCTTCAAGGTCTGATTCTCTATCTTCAGTTTCATTCAAGTGGTTTTGCCAGCTTTCAGTGGAATTTTTAATTTTCTGGATATCTCTTCAAATTTGTTTCATGCATTATATTTTTTTCCTATATTGCTCATTCAAGGTTTCCATCATTTTCCCATGCCATGAACTTTTTAAAAATCTATGTCTTTTCTAGCTATGCTGAGCAACTCCATTAAGGTTGTCATTTCTTTCTTAACCTGAGAGATTATTTCTAATCTGATTTCCTCTATAGCCTCATGGATTTGTTTCTTTATTTTGCATGCTATCTTTTCAGAAATTTCAGGTGTGTGACTCCCAGTGTCCTCTATTTTGATGTCTCCTGTACTTGTTCCAGATGGGTTGGGCATTTGAGGTTGCATTTTGCTTTTTTGTTTTGTCATTTTCACCTCTTGGGTTAATATTTTGGTTTTTTCAATCCCGCTAGTCTCCACTGTCCATTGTGTGTGTCTTAGGGTCCTACTATATGACTGATGCTCACCTGGGTCCTGCAGTGTAGGGGAAGGGCCAGTCACCTGAATTTCTTTTGTGGGCCAGTTGCGAGTCCTATATTCTTCCTAGGTTGACTAGGCTAGGAGTACTGATATGAACCAACCCTTAGCTCATATTGTTACCATGGCTTCAGACTGTTCCAGGCTGCCAGACCCATCTGTCCATGGTATGCACTCCAGCTGGGACCTTACTGTGCCACTGGGGATCTCGGAGGCCCAGTTGGGTTCCTCTGCACAGAGGGAGGTCTCGCCGGTACACTCACCAGCCTTCCCAGGGTTCTCTGTATGGCAGAAGGATTCATCTGTTGATCCACTGAGGTCCTCTGCTTGGGGAGGGATTCACCATGCTCTAACCAACCTGCTGGGTTCTCTGGGTGGGGGGAGGGGTCACTGAGGCTCCCACCAGCCCACTGAGGTACTGTAGGTGGTGGAAAGGGTTTCTGATGGTTCTATGGGCTGCTGAGGTTGTCCAGTTGTGGGGAAGGGTTAACTGAGGCTCCCCTCTGCTGCTGAGTCTTTCAGGTGTGGGGGAGTTGTGGCCAAGGCTCCCCTTGGCTGCTGAGTTCTTTTGGGTCTGGATATTTGCTTAGATTGAAAATATATATGATGTTACTAGATGTGGGTTTTGGAATATGCAAATAAATGAGCTTCCAGAACAGAATCTTAGGCTGTTGGCATTGACTGGAGCCCAGAAAGGAAGTGGTTCAGTGCCCACACAGGCCAAAGAAACTGAGGCTGGAGAGGTTGCTAGGTACTGATTTCTCAATCAGTGCCTTTTCATCCAAGGCTTTGTGCTAAATTGTATTCCCACCCCTTTTAGATGTTTTATTTTGAGAAATAATAACTTGGTAAGTTGCCTAGGTTGATCCAGAATTTGAGATTCTCCTGCTTCAGTCTCTTGAGTAGCTGGGATTACATGTCGGTACCACCATAGCTCCCAATGCTCTTCCAAATTCTCCCCCTTGGTCTTCCCACTATGGCCATTATCCCTCTCTCATACCTGTGTTACCCAAGGTCAGTCATATTTAAACACCATTAATTTTTAACCCACAGTAAGAATGACATTTTAAAGTATTACACTCATGCACACACTTTATAAATCTGCACTCTCAAAAACATCCACACATTTGCACCCACACCTACATACTGTATTCGTCAGTTTTCCCATCTCTGAGACACAATACCAGACACCCAAAATTTGAGGGAGGAGAGGTTTAATTTGACTTACAATTTCAGGGGATTAAGTCTATTGTCGGCTGGCTCCAAGGCAGAAGTATCATGGCAAAAGGCTGTGACAGAGCAAAGTTGCTTAGTTTATAGAGTCTGGGAAACAAAACAGGGAAACTGCAATAGAAAGGAGGTGGTGAGGGACCACATATAGTATACATCGTTACACCTCTATGACGCACCCAGGTACAAACTGTGCTTTACTAATCTACTAGATATTACTTAATTCAAACAATCAACATATCATACATAACAATCATACTTTCACATATACACATACAATCACGCAGACATGCACACAAACACATGTACACATTGAATAACAATGGTCAGAGTCCTGGCAGGAAGCAGAATTCCTAGAAATGATTCATATATAGAGCTTTCATGGAAGTGGGAGGCACAGTGGGAAACTGCTGCCATGGACCTTAGGGCTGAAGGGACAAGATGAGGAAGAACACTCCGAACTACAGTGAGAGCTGTGGCTTCTATGTGGGGGAGTGTCCTTGGAGCTGTAGTTCTGGGAATACAACCTTTATTAGAGGTGCTATGCAGGGGCTGGGAGAGAGTGGAAGAAGCAGACTTCTGATCTTAAATAGGACACCCTGGGGTCAAACCCAACCAGTGAAAGAACCAAAAAGATGACACTTGAAGGGGCCAACTGCATGGCCTACAGTGGTCCAGGGAAGACTAAGAAAGGACAGTGAGGGGTATGTGCAACAGAGCAGCGGCCAGCACATGGTCACACAAAACTGTTAGCCCATGTGCTGGTTGGACACATAACACACAGCAAGGCATGAGCAGGGCACCTTTGTGAGCACTGGAAGGACACTTGTTGCTTCTGGGATGTGGCCCCATGCCACAGTATAGGGGTTGGGGGTAGAAGGATGGCTGGATTCCTGAGCTGAGCTGGAACAGGGAGGTCAACGTGCCCACCCTCCCCATCCCCTGTATACATGTGTAAAACCAAAATAGAATTTCCCAAAGCTAGACTTAACTTTGCTACCTGCCTTGATCTAGTTTATTTCATTCCACTATAATCCAGAAATCTGGGTCTTGACCTGACTAATGTGGTCAGTGACACTTCTGGTACCGTTCCAGAATATAGAATATGAAGTTTCCAGAGCCCCAAAACCAAGCATAGTGTTATTTTTGTAGTATCGGATGGATTTCAGCTTGGTGCTGCTCACCCTCTAGATCCAGACTTCTCAGGATGCACCCAGGCTGCCTGAAGGGCTGAAAACCTATGGAGCATTTTTGTGCATTTGGTGCTAGAGGGCTTGGGTTCAAATCTTACCTCCGTCATTCATAACACTGGTGAAGTGACACAAACTTGCTTACTCTGTTTCCTCAGCAGTTATCCTGGAAAGTGGGATAACTACTTTCATTTGAGACTTATGATGGTATCAAATTAAACTAGATGAGGTCAAGAATACACATGGCACCCATACAGGCTTTTAAAAAACATCACAACAGTGATTATGACATCTCCTACCCTGGGGACAGAAGGAAGAAATTGCTTCTCATTTAGGTGTTGACAACTCAAGGGTTGTCTGATCTTTTAATGAATCAGCCATGAGTTTCCTGCTTTTCCAGACTGTGAACAAAATAAGTCAAGGAGAAACCTGTACGTGCCACAGGGCACTCAGGATGGGCAAGGCCCTGCAGTCACTAGCTACATACATGGACCTCCTGCTGACCCAGCATCTGGACTGGAAAGTCCAAATTCTCAACATTTTTCTTCTGCACTTTGCTTTGTGAAGGAGAGATGGACATAGATAAAGGAGCTGAGAACATGAATCTGTGCAAGAGGGCAAGATCCTGGGTGGGTCCTGGAGCCAATACAGAGTCTGCCTGTATTTTTAGCCTCCAGCACCTGAAGTTGTCAGAAAGCCCCTAGCAAAGCTCACCTGACAATACTAGTGTGGAATGGCTGCCTCACAGCTCCTCTCACCAGCATGCAGTACAGTGCTGGGCAGTCACAGTGGCAGGTGGAATGGTCACCAGCTACACTCTTAACAGAGGACAGTTGTCACTCTTTCCCCATTTCAGCCATTTTGTTTTTCAGAGCTCGCCTTAAGACTCCTTGTCCAGCCAGCCTTCTGTGACCGTCCCACCATCTTGGTTCTCCTGGCCCTGTAACACCCTTCTCCAAGAGACTTCCTCCCATATTTATGTAAATTCTTTTAGTTTCAGGGTCTATGGATGAGATGGGGCTCTGTGGGGGCTGGGCCTGCCTGATTCATCTTCCCCGCCCTGAACCCCGTGCTGTAAGCACTGAGTGCATGCTTATGGAATGAAAAGAGTGACAGTCCCTCAAATGGAGAGTTTCCCAACCTCCCGCCATTTCCCCCATTTACTGTGTTCTGATCTGGACCTTTAGAGAAAGCCATTGAGTTAAATTAAAATCAAACACAAATCCAGATCAGAATCCGCCCATTTGGCCTTTCATATCATGTAAGGAAACTCTGTCAAAGTCACTTCTGGGTATGAAAAAAAATGAGGGCCCTCTGAGTCCACATTTCTATTTCTGATTCTCAGCGTCTCATGGTAAGGCTTTGTGGATTCTTCCTCCACGCTGACTCCCAGGCCAGTGGAACTCACCAGTTCAGTCCCTTCTTCATAAAAACAGCTTTGTCCTGATTATCAAAGCAATATATACTTATCATAAAGGATCAAACGATATAGACAAAAATAAAAGGAAGAAAATCAAAACTACTGCACACCCACTCCTGTGAGAGAACCCTTACCATCAAGTTAAGTCTGTTCTTCCAGAATTTTCCTAGTGTGTCTAAACACATACTCACATTTAAATGTGCATCTTGATTATCATCACGTCTACAGTACCTTGTGGTACATTTTGGCCAGTTACTGTCATTTGGTGGACATGTTTCCATGTTGATTAATTTAATCCTGAATTACATTATAATTTTTAGAGGCTTCTCCATGTTCTATTCATAATATATTTTACCATACAGTCCTCAGTATTGGGGATGTAAGTTATTTCCACTCCCTTTTCTGTTGAACACTTGTTTTGGATACAACTGAGATAAGGGCAACATGGTACCCCAAGAGTGACTCCAAAAGCTACAGTCCCCCTCCCTTGATAAAGAGGGCAATCCAGCACAGAACAAAGTCCAAGCAGCAGAGAGGAATGAGCCCAGAGCTCCATAGAAGGTTTCAGAGACAGCAGAGTGAGCCAGTGACCAGTGCAGTTGGTTTCTTTGGAGCCCTCAGTGGAAGGCAGAAATGAAAGAAAGGCTCTTGGTCTCAAGCATGAACAGAGATTGTGCATGGGAAGCATTCAGGCACTTCGAGCAAAGAAAAGTCACTTGGCACCCTATGGTCCTGACCTATAACCATCCAATCTGAACAATATTCTGGCATTTCAGTCCCACTCCACTTTACCTTCACTGTCTTCCCAACACCCCTTTTTCTTGTGGCTCATGCCAGAGGCTGCCACGTGGCTCAGTTGGCTGTGAGCCTGTGTGGATGTGGTCATCCCGTCAGCCCCCCCACCCCCACCTGCTCCCCGCTGAACCCCACTGGGACTTCCAGGCCTACCACCAGCTGTGTTTTTTGAACAAATGCCTGAGAGATTTCCAAGCCTCTGGGAGGAGACCACTGCTCAACCACCTTAGAATATAGATCATTAAAATTGTGTACATGATGATGGGTCACCTGGGAGCCTAAAGATGCTACTATAATTTGGATTTGAACTCTGAAATGGATTGTGTAGGATATAGAAAGTGTGAGGAAGATGCGTACAGCTTCAGAATTTAATTGTTTTTTTTTAAATTTTAATTTAGGACAGGTGCATTCTGTAAATATGGAACTTGTTTGTTAGAATGAAAAGTACCCCCCTCTCCTACTGGGACAACCAAGGAATGGGAAAGAAAGGCAATTAAATGTCTGCCAGTGAGTGTTCCAAAGGCAGATGTGTCAGAAGTCAGGAAAAAAATCTGGCTGAGCCCCACCTTTCTTATTTTTTCCACTTTTTTGTAAGTTATGTGGCATATTTTAGAGTCCATGGTGCATTGGTTCATTGGCTTATTGAATGAAAATCTTGTCCATCACCTCCTGACTGACCTGACTTTTGGATATGTGAATATATTTATTTTCACATCTGCTCTGGTGTATGCACCAGACTTTCCTAAATCCAACCTAATTCATTTCTTCTCATTTTACTAATTATAAACCTGAGTCTCAGAGAGAAGTGATCTATCCAGGAGCACAGAACAGTCACTTGGAAATGCCTTTCCACTCCATTTGCCGCTACAGAACACTGAAATACTGAAACTTACTTCAAAACTGTCTGTCCCTTATTTCTATATTTTCCACAGGAAAAAGTTTGGTGACAAGCAAAAAGCCACTCTCCAGCCACCGTTGTCTTCGTCACCATTTTCTCAAGTGTACCAAAGCTGCTCACTTGAAACTGTGGGCTGAAGATAATCCCAAATAATTTTTAATTAAACATCATCATTTAAAATGTATAATTTTGAAAGCCTAACAGTGATTAACTACATTAGGGATTTTGGCGACACACGTCACAATTAAGTGTTTTCGGTGTTGAGCCAATTAAGGGTTAACGGGCTGCAAATACCATCTTTGCACATTTTTGCTTAATGAATTCGTAGTGGGAAACAATTCTCATTAGGTTAATTTGTCAACACAATCAAGTTACATCACCAGGATTTTTCTCTGTGCTCATAAATCTAAGTGCCTTTGTTATGGTGCACACTTTTGCATTTGATTATGGCTATTGGAATAGAGTACTTTTCCATGAGAAGGAAGAAAGTTGAGAGGTTTTCAGGTCTTGGTCTTAATTCTCACCTTCTAGACATAGGCATGTTTATGTCTTTTTATCGAGCTCTCTGGGGCTTTCTGGCTTTATTTCCCTAGTAGGTTGTCATGCCAGAGAGTAAAACACACATCTGTGTACTTGAAGAGGGAGGGCTGCAGCCCCTAAGACAGGCGTGACAACCGCAGGGAAAACTCTTCTCCCTGGATACATCACTCGGCTAGAGAGGGCTGTGTCATGTGTGGCTTCTCGCGCATGCTTGAAAATACATCCAACCGTAGCCCCAAGGAGGTCCTTCTTCTTTCTGATCTGGTTGTTGATGATCTTGGCAGAAGAGAAAATGCATTTTCTCACTCAAAGGATATCCACACACTAATATGTAGTGGGGGGATGAGCAGCCAGCCTCATTGTCAAGACTTCTCTAGGACAAGAAATAACACGATTTCCACTATATAGACACTGGCATTGGGCTATTTTGCTGGACCTCATTCTGGCTGAACCAGCAGTGCAGCTGTGAGTGAGGGTCATCACTAGGGGATGCAAAGCACAGTCCCTAACTTCACCGGCTTCGAGGCTGCCGGGGAGGGCTCACGAAGCTCATGAATCGGGTGCTGTGTGGCAAAAGAGCTAGGCAGAAGCACATGGAGGAAGCCAGAGAAAAGTCTTTTCTAAAAATCAGTGCATCCTCTTTTCCTCCCTCAGATGAAACTACATCAAGCAAACCATCAAGGGTTAGGGCTCGGGTCTGGTGGAAGTGAGAGGTGGAAGTCTCTAGAGAACACTAAAAAATGGTCAATTATGCAATGGCTAAAAACTTCTTTAGAAAATTAGAGCATTAAAAGATGAAGCTACTGTAATCTATCTAGTAGGCCTTCATACCCAAGCCTGCTCCCATAGAGTCCTTCCCAGAGGTTAGTATGGTCATGTGCTGGATCTTTTTCCAGACCCATAAACTGTGTTTTTATGCAAATCTGTATCTATTCTCATAGCATTGCCATATGTTTTATATAAAAATTACCGAACTGTGATCCCACATGTACTAAGTTATTCTGTTCACCTACCGTACAGTACTCCACATAAAGCAATTTCCTATTAATTAATCCCCTATTATTTTTCATGGCCACAAACATAGTATATATATGCTTTGATACACGGATGAGAGTTTCTCTCCTGAGAAGTCTTTTGGATATTGGAATATATCCCTACTGGATAAGGGATACATTATAAAGGATAGACGTTTTCCTGACATTTTAGGGATCAGGGTTGTGCTCTAGATTTGGGCAAAGACAGCTCACCGGGGACAGGTGGCATAGCACGGTGGGATCCGCAGGGAAGCTGGGCTTGCACCAGGCTAATAAAGGTGAACTAAGCCTTCAAAGAGAGGACTAAAAGGGGTAGGCTGGCTGTGGAGTGGGTTGAGGCAGAGATATGCACCAGAGCACTGGCCGAATGACGTGCGAGGCTGGCATCTGGTGTCAGGGTGGAGGGACAAGGCTGGAGGAGGTAAATGGGAAGGGTATGCTTCACGGTGGTGGCAGTGGAAAAGAGCACCTGGCTCACACTGGTGCTTAGAGGTAATGGCGGATCAAGCCAGATCATTAGAAAACCCCTGAATTCACTTCTGATTTAGCAATCCCCAGGGTGAATATTGTGCCATGTCTCATATTTGTGCTCCTGGTACAGTAACCCAGGCCTTTGCTTTCTCTTGCCAATGTGCTACCACCCTGCTGTTATCTCTACACAGCCAAGAAGGAGGAGTCAGCTTCTAGCACCACTGGGTCATTGGCCTCCCAAGGGGCTAGGAGTGGGCGAAGCCCAGCCAGGTGCTCACAGGAACTGCAGGGGGTTGTGGGGGGAAATTACAGTCCAGCAACCTCTGGCTAATGAGTAGGTCCCCTGCAGATCCTGGGTAGAGCCACATTGCTTCACAGTTGTTCCCTTATTGCCATTGCCTGCTCATATCTTTGCTGTGAGCCTGGCAGGGAAGACTTTGACTGACCCCGAACTACCCTGAGGATGTGTGCAGAGTGATACTAGAAGCAATGGTGGTAGGAGGGATGGAGGGAAAGTGAGAACATGGAGGCCAGGGAGGGATGGTCAGCTTTGTCAAATGTCTCTTTTCATGGCTGGGAGCAAGGGCATCACTCTTAATGTGCATTCTTGCCCCAGAACATTCTTACCAGGAGAAAGCCAGTAGGTAGCTCCATCCCTGCCTCAGTTTCCCTTTGTCCCTCTGGCCTAGCTCCCAAACCTCCTGAAAACTTCTTGGAGTTTGCCTAAACGTCTGTGTCTTCCAGGTTGAGAGGCTGCGAAGACATGTGGCATGGGGCTGAGGTGACTGAACAGGTGTCTCTGCCAGATCTTTGCCGGGGAGTCTCAATACTATGTGTACTTCCTATGAGCTGGGTGAGCATGGCGCGTGGAGAGCAGCAGGCATGAAAAGAAAGCAGGGCTGCACTGTGCAGGTCCTGAGTGCCAACTGAGAGCTTCCCACTACTTCAGTGGCAGCCATGCCATTAGCCACAGAAGTGGGGCACAGATGTGGGGGCAGGGGTAGCATCCATTTGGAGAGGTTGGGCTCCAGGGGTGAGAGACAGAGTACTGCATTGTGGACAGAAAGCAGAAAGGAGGAGAGGAAGGGAAGCAGGAAGAATTCTGGAGGATTCAGTGACTGTGCATGAGAAAGATCCATACAGTGGCAGGACAGGGCCCAGTCACTGCCAGTCATTTGCTTTAGGAGGAACTGCCTGAGAAGGTGACTTTTGTCAGGTGAATGAGTAATTAAAAGCGCAGAGCTTCTAACCTTTGAGGCCCTTAGCAATCTTGTCCTCAGAGACAGCTAATGCCAAGGTAACGAGAGAAAGAAGTCTCCTGGAAGGGCAGCCTGCCAGCCACACCCTGAACCACACTGTGTGCCTACAACATCTATGAACCTGTGGCTCCTTACCTGTCAGATGAGGCAGGGGTAGTCCAGTCTCCAAGCTGTGGAGGAATTACTTGAACTGATGATGATCCTGGAGTCCAGGTTGGGAGCTCTTGTGCTGTGACTAGGGGAGGAAAGGGAGAAAGGAGAGTTTTACAGTTTCTTCCCTTTGCCAACAATGGAAATAAGGCATGACACTGAAGTCTACTCAAAGGTTGGTGGGGGAATTCCTGGCAGAGTATTACGCTATCTTCATAATTTCAGACATCTAAGGAATTTTATTTTTGGAGAAAAGTCTGCCCCTTCAGCACATCTATTTGGACTTGTGTGCATCTCTAAGTTTACAGATTTATAATAATGTGAATATGCATAGGCACACCTATTTGGGGCCAGATCTGGGCATCAATGACTGGAAGATTCTGTCTTATGAATAGTGGAAGTGTTAGTGAGTTTGATGTCACATGCATGCAGCAAAAAGAAAGAAGTTGGTCAAGCCATATCAACCAAGACATAGATCTCTCATATGATGGGAGGCAACTGTAGATGACGTGTACCATTTACATACTTTAATTGGCATAGTATCCATCCCTTCACCCTGAAATACAATTAGCCCTTTCTATTCTCAATGCATTAGGCTTGAATATGTTGGCATCACTCGCCAATCTAGAGCATTCCACTCCTCCTTGGCCATGATGAGTGGTTCTGGTGATGTGAGCCCATCTGGCAAGGGTGAACCAAGGATCTTTCTTGGCACTGTTGGGAATGAGGGACTTTGCTGAGCCTGAAGGTCTGCATGGTGTGTATTACTGGTCCTGAAACTATTAGCAGTCACATGGGAGAGCCAGTATGAAAATGAAGTGATTGGAAGGAAAGAAGAGCTTAGAGATGGAGGCAGGTTCTTATAAGAATAAAAGCTGGGTATATAGCTTAGTGGCACAGTTCCTGTCTGGCAAGTGAGAGGTCTTGAGTTTGATCCTCAGCATCAAAAAGAAAAAAAAAATAGAATACAAAGTTTGTATACCTAGATTCAGCCATAATTGTGGGCCACAAAACTATCAGTTAAATGAGCTTACACAAACTTAATCTACCCCTTCTCACCTGGTGTTTACATCCTTGGCAACCCAAAGCACACTGGTTAATGCAAGATCTTAGAGGTGGACTAATCTAATCATCTCTGTCTGAACAGCTGTATGGAGGGCGATCTCATTCTTTTTGGATCTAGGAAATCCTAGATTACAAACAGCACTCTTTTCAAAATGTCATTTCTGCGAATGAATTCATAAATGCTTCTAGTTCACCGCCATCCTTTCTACTTTTTATGCCACTCTCAACCTGGATTGTATTGCAAAATGCCCTGATGGCTACCTGGGAACACTTCATATGTGACAACACCCTAAAATGGGTTCACTGGCCATCTTGGAAAGGCAGGAGGAAACTGTGGAGTAGGCAGATGGGATAGGAAGAGAGACTGGGAATGGGTTCATCACATGCTCTGGGATCAGCTCCTCTGACATAACCTTCTCATGATGGTTTCTCACCCTGGACAGGGAGAATAGTTCTTCTATTTACTCACACATGCAATCTCTCCTAAGTCCCACATGTGCGTGAGCACATGCATGTATATGTGTGTGTTTCTAAAGTCACTTTTCAAGAACAAAGAGAACTTGAACTTGGATTTACAGGAGCTCCATTTGTATCAGCCTCATAAATCGACAGTTTAAAGGATCCCTTTTTCCTCTCTCTTTGGTCAAGAAACATGAGGTTCTTGGGCCAACTTTGCTTAGTGACCTTAAGCAAGGCATTTTCTTCTCTGGTCATTATATATTTTTTCTATAAATTGCACATGAAGATCTCCACTTTACTGGTCTGTTGGGATGTTAATATGCCAAACATTTTGGAAACCATAAAAAGTTACACAAGAGACAGAGATGAACTGTTACAGAATGCTCACTGTAAACTGACCTAAGGATGGACCAGAAATTCCTTTAGACCTGTCCCTACTGTGCCTTTCCCTCAACAGACATGTGGCAAATACTCGCTGAATATTGAACTCCCAGGGACTTTGCTGCATTGCAGTGCACCCAGACACAGGGCCTGGACTGTGTTACTTTGTTTCCCAGCATCAGGCGTGATTGGAAAATTGAAAGGGGAGGGAGTTTGGGGATCAGGACACCAGGGCTGTCTGGTACCTGTGGGGCACTGGAGACCTTGACTGTAACGCTGAGTCCACTCACTGGTCTGAGATGGGAGCATCTGTGAGTCCAGGTGGAAAGACAACTTGTAACTGCAGCCATGGAGTGAGTGTGTGTGGGGTGTGTGTGTGTGCATGTGCGTGCGTGCATGCGTGTGTGTGTGTGTGTGTGTGCACTTGCATCTTAGGAAATGTAGCTGTGTTTCTCCTCTTTTCTTCTGGGAATAAATTACTATGGTTTTATAGCCCCTACAAGAGTTTCTGGAAACTCCAACTGGATGAATCCCAAAAACAAAATTCTTTTCTGAGTCTCCAGCTCCCCCAGATTCCCACTTGGTAGGGAAGTGGGATCAGCCTCCTTGGCTCTGACAGATGCTTGCTCACCTTCCAGATGGGGTAACCTCAGGATGATCTGCAAAGTTCCCACCCCCGTGGGCTCCAAGAACATGGCCAAGCATCTCCAGCCTCCCCAAGAGGGTGAAGGGGTTGCTTTGGAGGTCATGTTACCTCCTTGACCAGGATGTCCAACCTGATCAAGTCAGAGCTGGGGCTGCCCTGTCACCTAGTCTCATTGCCCTGTAGTATCTTTCTTCTCTGAGAAATGCGCACTGACATACGTGGAAAGCTTCCACACTGACATAGGTGCAGATGGCTTAAGAAGCATCCCTGATGTTATACTGTCCGTGAAACTGAACAACTCCCCACCTTAGAAAAATGTTCTGTGCAGCCAAACATGTGTAGCCCAGGACACGTAACCTCCCTGTGTTTTATTTTGCTCTGGACAACATGGTGGAAGAGCTGAAATTTATGCCTTTGGAATCTGAGGCATTAACTGTTGTAAATCAGCCTTCAGTGCCCAAAGGTAACAATTACTGTTCTCATTAATAGATTTCCCTAACCTCACTCATAAAACAACTCTGGAAATGTGTCTGGGGACAGGGCAGGGGAAGTGCACCTGGGGATCACAAACAGTCAAGGAGGGAGGCTGCCCCACATATCTGAGGGCTAAGCATATGGACCCCCAGACAAGGCCAAGAGCTCCTTGCTGGATGGGGTCCATGAGGACCCAGCAGGATTTCCTCTCCTGTAGTGTAAGGGTGGAGACAGTGCTCTCTCAGGTCCAGGGCTGGAAGTACGGGGTCTAGAAGATACAGAGACTAGAGAAGAAAAGGAGGGTCTCCTGAGAACATCAGGCTGGATGGAATTGTTTTTTTTTTTTTTGGTGCTGGGAATCAAACTCACGACTTAGTGCTTGCAAGGCAGGTGCTGTGCTGTTGAGCTATATGCCCAGCCCTCTTCTTCTTTAGTACTTACATGGGGATTGCAGGAGCCTGGGGATTTGTCAAGGTCACCTGCTGAATCAGTGGCCATGCCGGGCTTGAAGAAGAAAAGCATGGAAGACTTTCTAGACTGTAGGATGTGTTTCTCCTGTTCTTTAGGTAGCAGAGGGGTAGCAGTTCTAAGGCTGGGATTATGGTTGCTGGAAATGGCAGCTTGTGGGACTGTGCTCTGCTGGGAGGAAGGTGATATTCTGTACCTGAGTATCTGACTGGACCTGGGTATGGCCAGATGGGCATGCAGTTCTCTCTACTTCTTGGTGATCTCCTACCTGGGTCTTGTTTTGCTTTTGGGTGGCATTCTTGTATCTCTTCTGGAATACTGGCTTATGGAAAGAATCCCTATGGGCTCTGGATACAGACTAGGTCTGCCTTAGAAGCTGAGTGTCATCACTAGCTGAAGAACACACCGTGAGGCCTGGGGTCAGTGGCAGGACTTCCCTGCTTCTTGTCTGCATGATCACTATGGTTTCTTCTCAAGTCATTGGGGTACAAAGCTTGTACTGTGTGCCTGCCTAGCATAGTGTTTGGCACACTGTAGATGCTCAGAAAGTAGTTTCTGAGGGAAAGGAAAACAGAAGCAAGTATTGTCCTAGCAGCAAGAGAGGGGTACCCCACTTTCTTGGAGCATGTAAACCCCCTTGCAATGCAACTGACTCAGATAAAAGTGACTAAAGGCTTCCTGGTATTTGGTAAGGTCTTCTGGCTCTGTAATGGTTGATACAGTGTGTCAACTTGAGATGTTTAGAAGCTTAACTAAGTTACTCAACAATTCTACATCCTAGGGTGTGGAAGACCTACCCTAGGGCAACTGTCTACACCCTAGGATGTGGATGACCCACACTAGGGTGGGTAACCTGCATACAATACAAGAATATGAGGGAAGAAAAGAGGCTTTGCTCACCCCTTTCTTGCTCTTGTTGCTTTTGCTTTTTTACACTGCCATGAGCAACAGCCCTCTCCGCTATGCCACCTTGCCTTGGAGCCAGCTGACTATGGACTGAAAACTCCACAAACTGTGAGCTAAATAAATCTTTCTTTCTTTAATGTTGGATAGGAGAGAAAATAAAACTAACTAATACAGGTGGATAGGAGAGAAAATAAAACTAACTAATACAGGCTCTCTGGTAAAATTTGGCTCAGGGAGACTGTTGTGCTAGTCAGGGTGAATAATGAAGTGGGGCAGCCAGTTGGCTTTCTAGATCCCACAACTCCCAGCTCTGAGTATCATTTCAGTCTGTGGCAACTCTACCAGGCTGACAGACAGGGAATTTACTCTTTGTTTTTGTGTGATGATACATGCATAAAATAAAATTTATCATTTAAATCATTTAAAAGTACACAACTCAGTGACATTAGGTATATTCATGTTATTCTGCAGCTATTATTTTTATTAACCTTTAGGGATTTTTATATTACTAAAGCAAATCTCTGTCTCTATTAAGCACTAACTCCCCCCTCCCCCACCAACTCTTGTAGTCTCTATTCTCCGTTCTGTCTCTAGGAATTTCCTCATTCTAGATTCTTCATGTAAATGGAATCACACAGTCTTTGCCCTTTTGTGTCTGGAATATTTCAGTTAGCACAATGTCTTCAAGTTTCAGTCATGCTGTAGCACATTAGAAAATTTTACTCTTAAGGCTGCATAGTATTCTTGATCCATTCATCCATCAATGGACATTTATTTGTTTTTCACCTTATGAGTATTGTGAATGATTCTGCTATGAGCACAGGAGTGATTGGTGTACAATATCTGAGTCTGCTTTCAACATCCACATCCACATGCATGTACATTTGGGGATACACTTAGAAGTAGAATGGATCTATGGCAATTATATTTTATTTTTGATTTTTAAATACTGGTGATTGAGCCTAGGACCTGTGCACTCAGCTGTATCTCCAGCCCTTTTCAAATTTTTTATTTTGACACAGAGTCTTGCTAAGTTCCTAAATTTCCCAGGCTGAATTTCCTACCTCAGTCTCCCAGATTGCTGAGATTATAAGTGTATGCCACCATGTCTAGCTTATTATAATTTTTAAAGAATTCAACATATTACTCCTCATCTGACTTTCCTGAAAGATGGGCAAGGCTGCTGGCATGGGTTAGTGTCTGATGGGACCACTCACTGCCATGTGGTAGCCTTTCTTAAACTGGAATTGAGGGATGAGGCTGGGCATGAAGGACACTGAACTGGCTTGGTTGGGGGGCTCTTGGTGGTTTGGGAATGCACCATCTTCCCCACTCCAGTTTTGCACTAAACCCTGAGAAAGGAAATCATAGCTTTTTTCCACCATGAGTAGAAAAAGATTGTTGTATCCTTAAGATTAAACAATAAAAACAAACTCCTCATTCCATGCACATGTACACAAACGTCCAGTTTGGCTCAGAGAGGCAATTTAAAAAGCTCTGCAATATTATTGGTGATTAAACATACAGATTTTAAAAGTAGTTAAAATTCTGGTCCTGTGACCTACTAGTTGGGGACCTTGGGTAAATCATTGTATTCGTGAGCCTTAGTTTTTCCATCTGTAAAATGGAGGTCAGAGGAAGTTGGGATGAGTGTCAGGGAACTTTGTATAGGAAGAGCTCTATAGGCAGACTGAAAGCTCGGTTGGGGAGGATTTCATCCTCTGAGGTGGGAAACCACTTCACAAGTAAAGATGAAGAGATGCTGATAGGCAGTGTGGCTCTGGCCTATGTGGTCTGCTCTGGATGTGGAAGGCTGTGCGTGGCAGGTGCGCCTTCCAGGTCTCAGGGATGGCACTGTCATGGGAAACTATCAGAATGGAAAACAGTAAATCCACACATGAGGACTTACTGTTCCCAGTCTTTGACACTTCGCATGTCATGGGACATAGCTAATCCTTAATTATATCAAATGGTAAAGGTTAGTTCAATTCTGAGATGTTTCCCAGTTTGAAGGTATCATTTGTAAAATAAAGTGTTAGGTGACAGTGCCAGGTGGCTTTCCCCACCAGCTCTGGCAGAGATGGGTTTTGGGGAAGACTACCGAGAAACATCTCTGGGATTGTCTCGGGCCCCATCCATTCTCCTGAGTAGGTGTCAAATGAACACTTCCCTCCAGAAAGACAGAATGATGTGCAACAGCAGAAGGGAGCATTTGAAGTGGTTCAGAAGCATTGGACAGGCTCCCAGATGGACAGAGGCTAATGCAGACAAGGTGAGGCTTGGGAGGTTTTGTGGGGTGGCCCCATTCTGCTGCTCCTCGGTGCTGTCTGCCTCCTACTCATCCCCCCTAGTGTCTTCTATGGACAGCGGAGGCCTGTGGTGTTGCTGGGGACCCTGGGGCCATTCTGAACTATGTCAAGCCTCAAATTCCAGGCCAGTTCTTCTGGGGCCAAGTTTTGCTTGCTCTAAGGCAGCCTACTTCCTGGGTACTTTCTGTGTGGCAGTACTGTGCTAGGACCTGGGGATACACTGCAGTGATGGCAACAAAATGATGGATGAACAAAAGCACCACCTTTCCTAGAGCTCAGCCTCTTATGGTGGGAGGTGCAGGCAGAAAACAACTGAAATACATTAGTAAGATGAGGGTGAGATCAGATAGAGGTGAGTGTAATGGAGAGGATGAAAGCAGGGGAGGGAGAGGGGAAATGCAGACCTGGGTCTGGGTGGCAGTTTTTGATAGGGTAGCCAGGAAAGGCCTTATAGAAAAGTCAACCCTGGAACAAAGAAGAGGAGAAAATATGGAAATGAGCCAGGAAGGAATCTGAATTTCTAGGCAGGGCAAATGACATGACCTGGGACAGTAGTGGGATGACGGGTATGTTTGAAGAGCAGCAAAGAGACTAGAGCAGAGAAAGCAAGGGAAAGAGTTGTAGGTGAGTTTGTAGAGCGATGACCATGTCTTTGTGCCTCCAGTCCTGGGCCCTGGGTGCCTCGTCCTTGATTATAAGCGTGGCATGTCTGCAGCAGAGCTCCGGAGTATGGGTCAGCCAGCAGGGTCAACCCCGTGCAGGCCGCCTGTCTTGTAAATACAGCTGCATCAGAACACAACCGCCCAACATTCGACCAGTGTTTGCACTGCTTTCAGGCTCCAAGGGCAGAGGTCAATACTCCTGACAGTGACAGTGTGGCCCGAGAAGCCTAAAACATTGACTATCTAGCTCTTTCTAGAAAAACTTTATTGGCTCATGTTTTAGGGCCTGGGCTTTGGAATTAGATCATATTTGTTCAAAAGCCTGCTCAATTATTATCCAGGTGACTGTAGGCCAGGTATTTAATGTTTCTGAGCTTCCTTATAAAATGCTGCTAACATCTATTTTCTAGGATCTGTGAGGTTAATTTCAACAACTAATATAAAACACACATGGCACTTGCTAGATTCAAATATTTTGTTAGGAGGTGGTGATAGGTGTAGTAGTCCTGTGCTCACGTTTGCAGGTTCATGGCTTCAAGGGACGGTCTTGGCAAAAGGTTTTATTGGCCTAAGTCTCAGCTTTCTTGCCTGTTAAATGGGGATAATCATTTATGGAACCAAAATAAAATAAGGCAAATGGCTCGTAGGAAGCAGACATTAAATAGAAGTGGCTGTGTTTCTTGCCATCATGCTCACCCTCCACCGTCTCCACCGTCTCCTGTGAGCCAGGGTCTCTGCACATTCTTTAGGACCCAGGAAGAAAACGCAGTGCCTGTCTCCGTATCCATGGCACTGCTGTGCGCCCAGCCCTCAGCAAGTCCCAGAAGAAGACCTGGGAGGGAACGGTTATTAAAAGATCTCCCTTTGCCACAGCTTGGCGGCCAGCCTAAACCCACGGCTACCTGAAGGGGTGCCAACCTGTGCTGTTTGCATTTGCAAATTATCTCTTGTTTACTATCAGGGGATCCCCAAGGCTGAAGCTCTTACAGATTTCCATGGTGTTGCATTAAGACCTTTTGGGGAAGGTCTATCTTTGGAAATAAACCCGCAGCTCCTGTACTTGCTTACCAGGCTGTTTCACCAAGAGGTAAGAGTAATAAAAGGATCATTAAAAGATTTCACCCACCGGACATAATTTGAGCATTTCAAGTTTGGGAGTTTTGGGTGGAAAATGGCAGCGGTTTGGGGAGTGGGGTGGAAATTTGGGGTTGGAGACCATTGACTGGTAGGGGTCTGTCGTGCTGGCTGGCCGTAATGAGAATCCACTTGCGTTACGTTGCATTAAAAAAAAAAAAAAGTGGCGAGAGTCCAGCGGTTGAAACACAAGCGCCTACGTGTATTTATATTTTAGCGCCGGGGCCATGTGTGCGGCGACACAGCGTAGAAAGTTGTGGAACTGAAAATAACATATGTCTGTCTCAAGTGCCAGAAGAAATTGTAGCGCTGGTGAGAAGGAGCAGGGTGCAGATTTAGAGACCCACAGCCCCGCATTTCTCCTCGCACTGAAGGAGCGCTGCAGAGCAGACAGCAAAACAGTCGCTAAGCGAAGGGCGCTGCTGCTTCCCTTGCGGGTTGGCTGAGTGGAGCCCCGGGCTGGAGGTGCCGTGTGGCAGGCTGAGTTGTGACCCTCTCCCTGCCCCATACTGTGGTTTTCTGAGTTTCTGGGGATCTCCTTCATGACAAAATAAATACCAAAATGAAAACAAAAATAAAAATAAAAATAAAAATCTGTGGTTGGGGTTGAAACAGGCTGAAGGGGGGCGATGCTGTAAAAACAAACAAACAAACAAAAAAACTTTCTCCTATGAAATCACCTGGGTTTAAATGACTGAAATCCACATTTGCAAAGCAAGTATTTGCAGTCTTTTGAGAGTCGGAGACTCATCTAGAATTTTTCTGGATGCAGGGACTCGGAAGATCACGTTGTCTTTCCTGGTGGAATGCATCTTTTAGCCTTTACCACCCAGTGTGTGTGAGCAGGAGTGACTCCAGTGAAGAGGTTCAATGCAGTTTTTTCTTTGAAACTCCATGGCAGCACGTAACTGGTTTGACTTCATTTTCTACATTTCACTGGGGCATTTTGACGTTATCAGACACAGCTTGAGACTCAGAGTGGATTTGTTTTCTGCAAATAAAACTCCACCGAAAAAATTTGGACTTGGGTGCCTTCCTCTGATTGGGGAATTCCTCTCTCTCTCTCAGGACACCATCATTAGTGGTGAATGCCAACCCAGACCCCAGCCCGAGTCGGTGATGTCCCACCAGGTCTTTAACTTGAAACCATAATCGTAAGTTTTTAACATACTCAGTTTGACTGAGCTGTGCTCACCAAGCTCCCCCTGCCCCTCCTTTTCCTCATCTGTAGGGCAGATGTAACAATATCCTCTCCACTTGGCAGGGCTGGGGGAGGAAGCGGGGATTGGGGTAACACCAGGATGAGGCTAGGAGGACCTGGGGGTGTGAAATAGACCTGTTGGTCACTTGGGCTACTGTTTGCCCCCTCTTCCTCAACAGCAAAAGCATCAGTGAGGCCTGATTTCCCTGTCTAGTCTCCTGTTTCCAGCCTCATTCAGTTAGGTACAAGGGTCTGAGCACTGAAGTTGGGGCTGGACCTGCCCTGAGAAGTCCCCGTGGGCTGGCACTGGCTCCAGGGGTCACACTGACCTGTGATAGTGACATTGCTGGATCCATTTCCCAAATTGGGAGTCTGGCAAGCTCCTTTGATGCCAGTGGAATCCTAACTCTTAACAATCACAGTTGTGTACAAAATTTACAACAAAGCAAAGGAAATGTGTGTAGTTAAGCAGGGCACAGTGGTCTTAACTACTTGGGAAATTGAGGCAGGAGGATCATAAGCAATGTGGAGGGCAACCTTAGCAACTTCGCAAGACTGTTTCAAAAAACAAAGTGCAAAGGGCTGAGGATGTAGCTGAATGCTCTTTGGGGAACAGGCACACAAAAGAATTGTGCAGCTACGTATGGTGAAGAATGGGCAATCACAAGAGGCAGGGTGTTCAAAGTCTTGCCTTTTAGCTGGACACGGTGGTGCACACCTGTAATCCCAGAACTCAGGAGGCTGAGACAGGAAGTTTGGTATAAATTTGAAGTCAATTTGGGCTATACAGTGAGTTCAAGGCCAGCCAGCACTACATAGAAAGACCATATAGAAAACAAAACAAAACAACAACAATAGCAAAAAAACACAAAACAACAAAAAACAAGACTTGCTTCTTGGGAGGAAAACAGAGATTCTTCTACAATCCCATGAATTCATGTTCCTCCAGAATATGGAGCTTGACTTTCTTTGGAAATTGGGTCTTTGCAGATATAATTAGTTAAGGAATTTTTTTCCTTTGAAGCAGGGTCTTGCTGTGTAACCCAGACAGGCCTTGAACTTGCAATCCTCCTGCTTCAGCCTTCCTGAGGGCTGGGATTACAGGCATGCAGCACCACACTTGGCTTGGCTAAGGATCTTGACAAGAAATCATTTTAGAGCATGACATCCACTGACTGGCATCCTTAGGAAGAGAGGAGAGGATACAGACCCACCAAGGGAAGGAGGCCATGTGAAGAAAGAGACAGAGGCTGAGGCAGTGCAGCTCTGAGCCAGGGAACACTGGGAGCTATAAGAAGTGGGAAGAGGCAAGGAAGGATTCTCCTCTAGAAGCTTTGGAGGGAGCATGGTCCTGCTGACCCCTTGACTTCGGATTTCTAGTCTCCAGTGCCACAAATGAAGATATTTCTGTTGTGTTAAGTCGTACACTTTTGCTAGTTGGTTATGGCAGCCCTGGGAGATGGATATAGCTGGCAGTGTGCTTGGTCAGCCATTTTCATTCGGTCTCCAAAAATAAAGCCAGGCAGGAGCAAGTACTAAACAGACTGATTATGTGATGGGAAAGACTTACATCTCCCTAGATAAATAAAACAAAGGCTGTGA
Organism: Dasyprocta punctata; assembly: GCA_004363535.1. NCBI lineage: Eukaryota > Metazoa > Chordata > Mammalia > Rodentia > Dasyproctidae > Dasyprocta > Dasyprocta punctata. The sequence continues at coordinate 26,505 of RJWM01008625.1, read as the reverse complement.
TTCCTTTGTTTTTCCCCTGGAGCATGCCGGAGAGAGCCAGGGTCCTTGAGGTTCACACAGGGCGGCTGGGCGAGGTGTAGGATCAGGCATGATGTAAGGTGATATGATTTATTGCTTTGTGAAGCAATCTTTTTGGTCTTGCTTTAAGCTTAAACTATTGCCAAAATAACAGGTGGCCAGGGGAATTTGCATGCACCCAGGGAGTGTCGGTGGTGAAGAGAAGCAGGGCTGGCTTTTCTACTGGGAAGTTGGGAGTTAGTGGTTAGAAGATGATTCTGGAAAAGCTCCACTGAGTGACCACATTGCATGACTCCTCACTTAGTGCCATGAGGTTTGGGGACATAGAAGCAGACTGATTGAGTTTTATCTCTAAGGGCCTGACATGAGAAGTCTTTTGAACTGGGACTACAATGGTGGAGGGGCTCTCACCCCAACAGGTGAGTGGGAGAAATGTCATTTGCATTGCTGAAAATACCTGAGAGGCCCGTGAGTCCTTAGCAAATGCAAGGTCAGATGTTGAAGGGAACAAGTGCCATGAGGAATGGACAAGGCTCTTCCAAGAACGAATTACAGAGGTTCAATGGAGAGGTGACCGAAGCCAAACGGAGATTCTTGGCCACAGTACTGTTAAGTACCTAGCATCCTTGGGTGAGTAAGTGCGTCTGTGGATATGTAGTGAGTTTTATAAGAAAATAATTATAAGACTTTATTGATGCCTCCAGAGAAGTTGGAAATACTAAGCCTATATCTAAGAGAACACCCAAATTTCTAAGCTGAGGCTGAGGGTGTGGCTGGAACGCCTCAGCCTCTGGGAGACAGTAGTTTGTCCCTGAAGGGGATTGAACTATGGAGGGGGCAGGAGGGCAGTTCAGAGTCAGGAGCTCCTGGGCACTGTCTCTGGCAGAAGACAGAGGCATATGCTAGCGTCCATCTCTCTTCCCTGTGGAGTCCAGGGTGCTGGTTTTCCCATCAGCCTCTCTGCTTCCAAATTACAATCAGGTGATGGAAATGGAAATGTGATTCATGCTGACACAATGGCCCTTGTATGTTGAGGAGGACAACACAGCACAGGGGCTCACTGTTTGCCCCTGGAATTTGAAGCACAAGTTCAAATCCAACCTCTAATTGTATGATTTGGGGGATGGTGCCTAATTTCTTCTGTAAGACAAGGGAATTCTATGATCCTAGTGGCAAGATATTAGTGGAATGATCTGTGTGAACCAGACTAGTGTCTCCTTTAGGCTGCTGGTTGAACTCCATTGCCCTATTCCATCTGCAAGGCTGCCCTGGGCAGGAGAGGAGATCTCTTTGTCTATCTCATATTCTGGGAAATTGAGGCTCTGAGGACTTAGTGATTTGCCCAGGGTTTCTGGCTTGATGAGTGGCTGAGCCAGGACTTGAACTCATGACTGTGAGCTTCCAACTGTTTTTTGCCCTGATTCTGAGAACAGCCTTGCCTTGGCTCAGATTAAAATGAAGAGACAGACTATGGCCCAAGATCCTGTGTCCCTTTCATGGGAGAGTGGCCTCCCACCCCAAGGAACCATGGGAAGGGTTACGTATGCAGGGACTGACCGCTCAATGGCTTCTTGGTCCTGAGGACCTCTGACTTTTCTGCTTTGCACATTCTGCTCTCACGCTTTCATCTTAATTATGATATGGATGCTGGTGACAACGCAGAGACCTCTGCAGTGTTGGAGGGTGCACACACACACACACACATACACACGCTAGCAGCCCCAGCTGCTCGGCCTCCTCTTGCTCCTGGCTTGGACAAGGCTTGCTGAGCAGAGAGCCCAGCAGAGTGCACAGGGAAGCGGAGAAGTGAACAGAGTGGGAGACGAGGGTGGGAAGCACTGGTCAGGGCTTCCCTGAAGCTGCCATGCAGTGAATCAACAGGAAAGCCAGGAACTGAGTGAGAGCTCCTTGGCTTTGTGGCTTTTTTCTTTTGTGGTTAAAAAGTATTTCATTTGTTTTGTTGAATGATACACGTGCTTTTTTTCTTTGTAGACAGAGAATACATTTCTGTAGGTAGTCTGGACATAGTATCTTTATTTTGTAATTTTCTGAAAAGCCAGTGAGTACAGTGAAAGTATCGGTGCTTTTGACTAAAAGGAACACGTCGTGGTTACCCGTGGTGACTTGTCGCCCTGCACACCAATGTGTCCTGTGGCTTTGTAGCTTGGACCTTCACACTTTTTCACTGGGACTTCACTTAGGGCATCAAGCAGCGGTCATCTTTGCTGCTGCTCGAGTCTGTCCTTGGGAATTAGATACATGGCCTTCATATTCTCCAGCATCTTCTTTACAGCGGGAGATGCCCACACCCAGACAGTTACTTCATGCTTTCCTGGGTTACCCATGGTCTGAATGGTCAGGTTAGCCCAGTCACCAGGCAAGAGTTCTGCTCTTTGAACTGCACGGGGACCCCTTTTTACTTCGTTTCAGATGCAGTCAAGGGTGGGAATTCTGCTGATCTCATAGCTTAGGTACACCTTGGCATGTTCCAGGTGGCCTTGGAGGGGGTGTCACTATAAAACAACAGTTCTAGAAAGTAAGATGTTCAAAACTGGGGTGCCAGCATGGTCAGGTTCAGGTGAGGGCCCACCTTCTGCTTTGTGGATGCCTGCTTTCCTGCTGGGTTCTCACATGGCAGGGGGCAGCTCTGTGAGTTTGTGACTGACTCCTCTAAGGCTGGAGAGGCCTTGTTGGCAGCTGCACTCAAGGACGACCTCCCTAGGCGGGGAAATCTATGCTTCACCTTCCCCAAAGCCTCCTTTTCACTTACCTCAGGAATGAGCCCATGGGGGTTCCAGGCCAGTGGTTATCAGCACTGGCTGTACACTTTCAAAATCATCTAGGACTGCCCTGAAAGATTCCCATGCCTGCCTGCACCCCACTGTTTTTGGCAGCCTCATGAGTCCAATGTGCAGGACTCCTGCCAGGTGCTGCTTCTCAAGCTGTGTCACAGTCTGGTGGATATTTGTTGACTTTTAAAAAAACCTCTCACTTTAGAATAGAGAGGTTTGTTGGAAGGCTGCAAGTCTCAGGTTTGTGAGTCGTCAGTTTTAGAGAGCCACTGTTGCCCCCTGTTAGACTGGAAGTGGGGAGGTCACAGTGACCCAGGTGAGGATAGAATGGGAGGCCGTTTGAGGACAGTGATGCAGACTGTTCCATTGTACAGGCAGGGGCAGCCCAATACCTGCTTCCCGGGCCCTCTTTGCTCCTGTGGCTGGAACTTGGCGGGAGAGGCAGGTGGGTTGTGAGCGTGGTCAGGGTCTTAAAGATCCTTGTCAGTTGCTTCCTGAGAGGCAGGCTTTCTTTCTCGGACTCTCCTGTAAAATTCAGACGATCAAAAGGTTTAGGGCTTGCATTGCAGCTGATACGTTAAAAGATAATACAGCTGTTAAGATCACAAAAGACCACTGGAAAGGAGCTGGTCTGCTTCACCTTCTTAGCACTCAGGTTCTTGATCCCTGTCACCTTCTCTCTGCCAATTTGGGACACGTTTGATCCATAGCTGCTCCAGGCAGAGCTCTGTCTTCCGTGTTTATCACCCTACATATTGTACACAGGTGTTTAGGAAGGGATTTTAATACGGCTAAGTGGAGTTATCAAAATGCACATGTACTCATGAAACTACTTCCAAATACAAGATGTGGAACACACTCAACAACCTTCACAGACCCTCAGTAGGTCACTTTCTAGTCATTACCTCCACACCACAGATCTCAGATATTAGCCATGATCCCGACTTCCAGTCTCATTGGTTTCACCTGTCTTTGAGCTTTATTGGAATGGCATCATATACAGCCGGGCGTGTTAGTGCACGCCTTTAATCCCAACACTTGGGAGGCTGATGCAGGAGGATCGTTGTGAGTTCGAGACTAACCTGGGCTACAAAGTGAGTTCAAGGCCAGCCTGAACTGCATAGTGAGACCCTGTCTCAAAAAAATAGGACTGGGGATTTAACTTAGTGGTGTAAGCACCTGCCTGGCAGGCGCGAGGTGCTCATACCACTGAGCTAAATCCCCAGCCCTATTTTTTTGAGACAGGGTCTCACTATGCAGTTCAGGCTGGCCTTGAACTCACTTTGCAGCCTAGCCTGGTCCTCCTGTCTCAGCCTCCCGAGTTCTGGGATTAAAGGCATGTGCCACCATGCCCAGCTCAATTACTCATTTTTTGTCCCACTAAGAAATTTCATCTATTCAAAAGACATGAGGATATTCTCTATGTTACCTTCTAGAAGCTTCGTTGTGTAATATTTAAGTCTATATTCCATCTAGGATTGATTTTCATGTATGGTGTGAGGTTAGGGTCACCATTAGATTCTTCTCCATGTAAATATCCAGTAAGGCCTGGCAGTGTGTGTGGATGCCCTTCCTCCATGCTCTGCAAACACTTTTGTTACAAACTATGTGTATGAACATGTTTCTGAGCTCCTGTTCTAATGACTCAGTCAGTAATTCGGTTTGAATGGTGGCTGGGGCAGGCTCACCATATTCCCAAGGAAGCAGGAGGGGCTGGACTCCTGCATTTTGAGGAGATCCTGTGTTTCCTCTGAAAAATCTCTGGATCTGTCTTTGCCCTTTTCCACCTTCTCATAGACACTATTAATTGACTGTCAAAGTTAATCATTGAAATGGCAAAGCCTTCCCTTTCAGGATATGCCAGGATCTTTTCTAAATATGCCCCTACTTAACTTTTACTCAGACCCCTGATACAGTTATTATTGTGATCTGCATTTTCCTGATGAAGAAACTGGGGCACATGAGGCCACAGAGGTAGTCAGGGCCAGAAATGATGTGAACCCAGGACTCCTGCCACAGTCTATGCCATCTATAGGACCCTACACTTGCTTTCTTCCAACCAGTGTCTGAAGAGGAGTGTGGAAGACAATGTAACCCTGGTGCAGGTGTATAAGCCTCTGAGTTCTGATCTTGACGGTTGTGCTGCTGCCTGGGAGACTGGATACATGGATTAATCTCACTGAATCAATTTCCTTAATTGGAAAGCAAGAGAGTAAAGTGATATTTGAGGTTCTACTCAGCACTGATGCTTTATAATATCATCTCTTTGGAAGATTCCCATAGAGACAGTGGGCTTTATGGAGAGAAAAATATTGCACAGTGAGAACTGGCGTTGAGGGGCTGATGGGGGAGCTGAAGGAGACTGGTGAGGGTGGTTATGTGGTGGGGGTGGGGGTTGGGGTTGGGGGCGGCCTCCAACCTGGTCTCTTCTCATCTGCTCAGCCCCTTCCTGGATCTGGGGGTCAGCCTATCGTGTTACATGCTGGGGGGAGGTGATTTGTAGGTGTTAGGTTTTCTAATTGACCCCCTTTCTGGGAATTAGTTTGCGAGCCTCCTATGCATTCTCAAGGCCCAGTTACTGTGTGAGTCTCTGGGGAGGCAGTTTCTCGGCCCGGAGCTGGCTAATCGTTCACCTACCGTGTCTGTCCTGTGCTGGTGAAAGTCACACCAGGCTCTTCCACACGGGCACCAAGGGTCCATGGGGGCAGATGGGTGACCTTGGGAGAATCACAGGCAGAGGCTGAGGGCTGGGAACAGTTTTTTATTATTAACTCATCAACAAGAATGTGGGGGTAAGGTAAAATAGCAGAAATTGCACAGAAGTAATCTATGCTGTTTCAGAAAAGTTTAGAAAATTCGAATAAACAAAAAGAAAGAAAGAAACATCAAAAGCCACCTGTAACACTTTAAGTCACAGACAACTATTTACATTTTAGAATTATTCTCTTTAGATTCTCTTTGGCTTTCTCCATCTCCCTTTTACACCTATGCATATAAATATTCTATGGGCACAAACACACATGTGGATCCTGAGTCCACTTTCCTGTATCAAGATTTTTATATTTGCCAGAATATCCCAAGCACTTCCCAAGTCATTCCATGCATTTTACCACCTTTCATAACTGCAGAGCAAAACCGCTGGAGATTGTGTGTCATGGTTATTTCTATCCACTGTGATTATCCCTGTTTATAGAAGACATTTTTTGATGATTTCCTGAGGAAGCTTTTGAAATGGACATGATCTGGTGGTTTTCCAAAGGATAATAAAGTCCTTCCTACTGTCTTTATTGCTATCAGTAAGTATTTTATAGCATTGATAGCATTAATAACAGTCATTAATTGAATGCTTTATAAATTACCAATCTGCTGTATATATATTTCCTCAAGAGGTGGTGGGAGGGAGAAGGGAGAGGAGGGGAAGCAGAAGTAAATGTTCACGCACCGCCTCCTCAGGATGAATATAATCCTTATGTACTGCGGACATGTACTAATAAAAATAAAAATTTAAGTTCAAAAAGAAATCTTTTTCTAGAATGGTTTATAGCTATTAGGTTTACTTATTCTGTTTCCCAGCTGGGAAAACCAAGATCTTTTGAAATTAAATGGCTTGTCATCAGTTACCGGACTGGGAAGACCAGAGGGGTACAAGACAGGCTTGTGTTGCTCTCGACTCTGCCCTTTTCCACGCTCCCTGAAAGGAATATAGGCTCTGCCTGATAGGGCTCTGATTCGCAAATGCTACACAAGAGAGGTGGGTGCCTATGAGTGGCCAGGGGTTTGGCCTCTACAAAGGAGAAGCTGGGTGGTGCAATCCTGGGACTCTGGGGAGAGATGGGCGGGGCCTTTGGAGCTACTTTTCCTGGGGGCTGAGTCAGGAAAATGGGACAGGGAACCATAGAAGAGCAGGGCAAGCACTCCAGGCAGGGACACAGCATGGGCAAAGGGTGGAGTCAAGGCGCCTTGACCTTCTGCCCTCCAACTCACAGCTCATAGAAACCCTGTTCTGGTACCTTCGCCAGAACCCAGGAATCCTTCACAGGGATGCTTGGTGTTGAATGTTCTGTTAGAGAAATAGGGTAATAACTTAAACTTGCTTTTCTCAGAAGCTACGTATGTGTTTAAATAATTTAGCTATAGTGAAAAAATGGTTTCTCCTTTTCTGTATTTCCTCAAAATGGTAATAACCTTTTTTTTTTTTTGCCTGATTATAAAAATGATAATAATTGTAAAATCTATCTATGTTATGAAAGTTTTATACAATACTGACAAGCACAAAGACAAAAGCAGAAGCCCCCACCCTGACAGAACTACTCTGAGAGGCTCCAAGTCCAGCCTGCAGACTCTTCTAGGCCTAGAGACGTGCTGGGGCCTCTCCTTCACGGTTCCGTAGCTGTGCACTCCTCTGTGGTATGATTTTCTCCTCAGTAATCTGGCTTGGACACATCCTCCTGTCATTATGTGCTGATTCCCATCACTATTTTTACTCACTTCTGTAGAGCCTGACTTACAGTAATTTAAAATTGTCAGATTTCTGGCATACAAGATGTTCATTACAGTGCACAGAAATTGGGGTTTGGCTTTCCTCCATGAGGGCCTTTGAACGTCTCAAAATGACATAGGTTTGTAAGCCATGGGGTCCTCACTCAGAGGTTCTGTTTATTGTTAAAACATGTGTTTTACTTCTTCATTATGCGAAATTTTAAACTTCAAAAAGTGGAGAGAAAAAATTAAGTATACCCTCAAATACTCATCTCTTGCATTTGAAATGTAGCAGTCAGTTTTTTGCCACTGTAACCAAATACTTGATAAAGACATTTTAAAGGAGAAAAGGTTTATTTTGGCTGCCGGTTTCAGAGGTTTCAGTCCATCCATGCTTGGCTGGTACATTGCTGTGGGTTTGGAGGCAGTCAGAACATCACAGTAGAAGGGCTTGGAGGAGTAAATCTCCTCACTTTTTGGGGCAGCCTAAAAGGAAAAGAGTCAGGGACCCTAATGGCCCCCCTACTCCCTTCCACTAGGCACCACCTCCTAGGTTTCCACTATTTCCCAATGATGGCAGCAAATTATAATGTCATCAGTGATGTAATTCACTGGGAGTCAGTGCCCACATGATCTACTCTCTGGGCCCAGCTCTGAAGACTGGTGCAATGAAGATCAAACCCTCAATAAGCAAATCTTAGGGGACTTTTCGTATTTAAATTGTAAAGCAACATTGTCACAACCTGCCACATTTGTGTTGTCTATCATTTTTTCTATTTTATTATTTTTTAACTTTGCTGAGCTACTTTGGAAGAAAATCCAGTCATCTTCTCATTTTTCTCTGACATCTTTTAGTGTTTATTTCTTGGAAAAAAAGAACAAATTTTCTTTTGGGGCACTCCCGCAGGAACACTCACAATACCAGTACCATACCCAACAAAACAGACCTTAGTTTCCTGGGGTCTGGGGGTCTACTCTTGTATTTCCCTGAAGATCTTAAAACTGTTTTTTGCCCCTGTTTTGCTCAAAGCAGGAACCAAACAGGGAGAAGACTTTACTTTTATTATGTTTCTTAAGTTCATTCTCTGGAGTAATTCCCACGTAGCATTAACTCACCCACTGAGGTAGTAATTCATGAATGTCCACTACCAGGATCCTTCTGGTCCTTGGGAGGATGTCTGAGAGGATGACTTCCCTGGAGCACTTCTGCTATATCCTCCACTTTTAAAAACTTTTCTTTCCTATCCTCTTCCTTTCCTTTCTAACTAAGTAGCCATGGGATCACAGCCTTAGACAACCTTGCCAAGCAAGGTTTTAGTAGCATTATTTTATTTCCATTGTGGCTACAAATACTGTTTTATTTTTATTTTTGGCAGTTGACACTAATGTTCCATTTAGGGTAGCATAACTTTTTTTTCCTTTTAAGAAAATACATTTATTTGATTAAAATGAATGGATGACAGCTTACAGAAAAACCATGGAATTAAGGATGTGGATGCATATCAAACCTGCCGCAAGGGAGGGAGGATGGAAATGTTCTCTGGGTAGCCTGCTCCGGAAGGGCATACAGAAGGGGTCCCCATTCTACACTGAAGACGATGTGCCGGGAGAAATCTTCTACAGGTAATTTGGTGCTCCTATCTCGTTATTGTCTTAAGATACATGTGTGTTAGGAGTGAAATTGCTGATGCTTAAGTGTCCAAAGAAGCCATAGTGTCTTAATCAGAGTGTTCTGTGCTTAATTTACTGCTGTGTTTCTGTGTGTGTGTGTGTTTTTTTTAGTGACTCCAGTTGTATTGAGAACCTCAGCAATTGTACAATTAGCAACTGTACAGTGATGGCCTCAGGCTTCCTGGACTTTCTCTGTGTGTCCCCAGGCTGCGACTGTGGGTTTTTGGGATGATTTATCCTTGCGTTTCTGTCTTACCACTTTTTGGTACTGGTCCCTTTCCATTCCTCCACTCAAATGTACTTACTCATTTTTATTAGCATGTGTTTATGATACACATACTAATAATGTGATTACATACTAATAACATGATTATATTCAGTTGAGGTTTGATGCCTATACACATCACATCTTGACCATTTTTTATTCCTCCTGCCACCTTCCCTCTTTCCTCTTTTAATTTGTTCTTTTGCTGGGGATTTAGCTCGGTAGCGTAGTGGTAGTGCCTGCCTGGCAAGTGAGAGGTTGTGAGTTTGATCCCCGGTACCAAAAAATAAATAAATAAACTAATTTGTTCTTTCTCAAATACAAAGCTGGGAAACAAGATACACAAGTTTGCACCTAAATTAAGAGTAAACAGATCCTGAGTGAGGGTCCTGTGGGACACACAGGCAAGTGTCTATGTGAATCTTGCCCTTTACCCTGTCTCCCTGAGTTCTGGCCTGCTCCACAGCTCTCCCAGTGGGTCGGAGACCGGCCGCTGGTGATGCTGATGGGAGGTGCTACTACTTAAGGCAGATGAAGTGACAAATTAGAAAACTGTGTGTCCCCAAAGGGACTTTTAAGGACTTTTCATTAGGGCTTTGCCCAATTGCTTCCTCCTACCTGTATAGTCTTTTGATGCAGATGGAGTCAGCGTAATGACTTCTGGATTTTGAAGGAGGGATTTGTGGTTCAGAGAGAGAGGCCAAGTGATTTTCCACAGGCCACACAGCTGCCTTACAGTAGAGCAGTGCTTCAGATACAGGTTTCAATAGCAAATCTAGTGATTTTTGCCCTCTGTCTACTTATCTGACAAACCTGGGGAGCTATGAACAGTGAGGGTCTGAAGAAGGATGGGGCTCGGGTATATAGTTCAGTGGCAAGGCGCCTGCTTGGCAAGCATGAGGTCCTGAGTTCGATTTCTGATACAAAATAAATAAATAAATAAAGGATGGGAAGTAGGAGGGAAGATTCCTCCAACAGCAGTGAACCACATTGCTGGGCACTCACCTTTCCCAAAGGGGACCTGAGCATGGTCACAGTCCCAGGCGCGGGGGCAGAGGCAGAGGTGGATCCAGGGGACTGTGGCGACGAGGGGTGCAGCTGTCACATGGCTCTAGATGTCCTGAGCCAAAAGGACAGCTGGGTCGCAGTGGGGGCCCAAGAATGTGGAGTCCTTCTCACTGTAGCAGGAGGAGCAGGGCGCCTTAAACTGGGTTCTGGAGCCTCTCTGGACCAGGAAACACCCCATCTCTGAGGCTTGGTTGACTGGATAGGCTCAGGCTTGAGTCAAGACTCTCCACTTACAGACCTAATGGTGGAGGGCCGCCTCCCTCTACCTCTCCCTGGGCTCATCATTGTTTCTGGCAGTTCTGTCCACAACCCACCATTTTAAAGATTTACTTTGAAATATTCTGATCTCAACATTTTTCAAAGCAACAGGAAAAAAAAAAACCCAAAAAACGATCTTGCATGTTCAACTCTGATCACCTCCACTATTTTCATCCCAATTCACGGTACTTCCCGGCCCTACCAACATTACAATTCTTTGCTCTTGCCCTGTTCTCTGCCTCCACTGTCTTGTGTCTACACCACTGTCTCAGTTTCCTCTTTGACCCCCTGTCCTGCACAGTTGCCTTGGCCTCCTCACTGGCCCCTGCCTTCAAACTTGCACCCTCACGGGGCCACACGCAGGTCTGCAAGGCGGCCACAGCAGTGTGCAGGTGCAGCCCAGGAGGCACTGTGCTCCTGGGCCCCCTCACTGTTCCCTGCCCAGTCAGCCTCTCCTCTGGGCCAGCCCAGGGCACCTTCTTCTGGTTTCCACATAGGCTGTGTTCTCGCTTGTACTCAGGACTCAGCTGCAGCTGTTCCTCCGTTTGGAAGGATCTTTCCGCCCTTGGCAACCCAGGACCAGCTCATTCCCCCAGGGAACTCTCCATAGGGTCCTCAGTGCAGCCTGATCTAGCACCTGCCCCTGTGGGTGTGTCATTCCGGTGTACCCATGGCCACCCTTGGTCCCGTAACCTTTCCAAGGTTTAGGTTCCATGCTAGACACCTGGGCTCTCAGCATGGGGGGTTTAATATTCACCCCAAACTTCAGACTTGTCTCTGGCAAGCACAAGCCTGGCAGTTGCTCAGACAGAAGCAAACGCCTTTTCTTCTGCAGCCAGGGTCCAGTGCCAGGTCCAGAGTACACGTCCTGCACTACCTTGACCCAGTGCTACTTAGAATCCACCATTTTAATCACTGAAATTCTCAGTGCAGCTTTATGATGGCCACATATTTTTTAAAATCCAGATTGTACAAAAACACATACATCTGCACTGAAGAGATTACTCCACCAAGTTAATTTAAAGGAGCAGTTATTTTCCTGTAGAACCCGATCAGACAGATCCTGACTCTTCCATTTTCATCAGTATCGATTCTTTCTTATGCAGATTTTAGTCTAGAGATTTGATTTGCCCATTGGGTTTTTTGGGGGGGAGTCTTATTAACTTTTACAAATAATAACAGTTTCTGTTTGGAGCTTTCTTTTATGGGTGTCAAACATCTATAGAATCTAGGTTTTCTGGGATGATTTTCTCGGGATGAGGTCAGTCTTTTGTTAACTCCAAATCTATGACTTGTTAACATGTCCAATTTGAACCTCTGCCATGTGTATTTTATGTAGTCATTTTTGCTAATATTACCAATTAAAGATTAACTGGTAGTTATTTATCAAGTTATTTATAAGAAAACTATGAGGACCCCTTATTGGATATTCTAGGCTTTGTTATCCAGAGATCGGCTAGTGTCCATTCTATGGGAGGTGCAAAGAATATCCACTGAGGTGAAAAACGGATGTCAACTATCCTTTCTTTGGGCCTCTTTACTCAGGACAAGAGCAGGTAACTTTATCCCAGCAACTTTGCTTAAGTCTCTGGTCAAGGTCATAGACCTTATGCTGGGGTCAGAATCAGAACCCAACTCTGCCTGTGTGGCTCTCAAATCTATGTGTTTTTATTGAGGCTTTGACTGCAACTGTCCCAGGTGATGAAGTCCTGTAGAGACTTGGCAGAAGGTATCCATCAGCCACTATGGAAGACCATGAAGACTAGATTTGCTTGGGTTGTGAGAGCTGCAGGTACAGTTGAAGCCTCCTGGAAGTAACATGGTGGTTTCTAGTCCAGTTCCCCAAGTGACCTTGGGTATGACACGATGCAGGTCACTTGCCATCTCTGACTCCTGCTTTCCTTATTAGTAGGATTCACTCATCCAATTAATATTTGTTTGGATTGTACTACACACAGTACCAGACAGTGTGGTAGGTGTCAAAGATACAGCCATGAACTAAGCCAAGTTCTTGCTCCTTGGAATTGACTTTGGATCGAGTGATCTCAAAGTCATCTGGGCTCAGGGTTTGAGGTAGGGTTTGAAGTTGGCAAGAGAAGGCAGACAGGGCAATTTTTAGGGATACAGAAACAGTTCAAGGCCTATCCTTTCCTGAAAATAGTTTGCCATTGGCTGGGGATGACGGGATGCCTACGGTAAAGTAACTAAGAAATAACTTCACTCTGGGACTGTCGGGAGCCTGCGTGATCTGACACGGCCTGTCCTCCCTGGTATTCATGAGTGCTGATCTTCCCTGGCCTCACCAGTCAAACCTTTTGCAGCCTGTCTTAGTTTCAGTTCCCCTGTAGCAGTAGCCTCTGAGATTAAATTTGAAAGCAAAAACTTGATTTAGAGGTGAGTCTAGAAAGTAGCAAAGGAAGCAGGGGAGTGGAGAAGTCTGAGGGTGAAGGAAAGGAAATCAGGCAGTGAGTATGTCTCCTTGAACCAGTTCTTGCTGCAGGCATTTGGAGTATCATCCTGAAGGAGGCCTTGGAAAGTGGCATGAGACACAGCTCAGGGTCCCATTCGGGGAGTAACGATTCAGGGATGTTTATCTGTCCGCTCCCACTGGGCCTTTACTGATGGGTGCTTCTAGGGATATTAACTCTTAACACTTCTGACCTGTTCAAGGCATGTTCCAAGAGAAAGCTCTCAGGCAGATGGTCTCAGATACTGGGGGCACCAGAGGTATGCACTAGAAAGGTGAGGTGCTGAGGGGGCATGGATGGGCTGCTATAAGGCCTCGGGGTCTTTGCACTTATTAATTCCCTTCTCAGAGCAGCCATCTCCCTCTCTATTTAAAGGTTTAACACCTCATCTCTTAGTTCTCAGCCCAGCATCACTTTCTCAGACACATTTTCTCTAAATTACCACTTATCTTCCAGAAATCTCCATGATATTATCTCATTTATTTCTTTCACCACACCCATCACAATCAGAAATAAGTTTAGATGTTTGTCTGCACGCTCTGCTTTACCTTCATTGCCTACAAAGATCTGAGTAGTGGTCACGCTTTGATAACTGCTTTTCAGATGATTCCTGAGTACATTCTACTCTTGCAGCACCACACACACGTGTGGCTCGCCATCTACACCCCTGCCAGATACCAACACACCTTCCCCCACTGCCTGATACTTACTGCCAGGCAGAAGTAATCAAGACAGAGTTCGGATTATAGGAACATGAAAATGCTGCTCGGTTTTGATTCACATTGGCTAGAGATGTTTGGTCATTAGAAAAACCTTGCGGTATTGATACCCCAGCAGGAAAGGGGAGGCAGTGCCCAATATTGATGAAAACACTTGCACTGGTGAGTTCCCTGAATGATTAGATATTTTTACATCTGGTTTAAAATACAGATCTTTTCTGATGGTCCCCTTGTAGGTACTAAATGGATGTGAGTGTCCTTCAACATAAATTTCATGTCATCTTTCTCATGCAAAGAGGTTTATTCCATCCCTTCAAAAAATCTGTAGGGCATCCTGCTTCTATTTTTTAAAAACTATATTTAGTTTGCTTTGAAGATGAATAAAACTGAGATGCTATTATGTTCCTTTCCTACTTTGCAGCATCCAGAAATTCTTTTGCTATTAATACTCCACAGAAACAGATTTCTTTGATTTTTTTTTTAGTTTAGAAGATCAAAAGCTGCCAGAAATTGTCTCAAAAGAAAAATAAATCTCTGAGAAGTTGTACTTGAGATTCTGAAGGGCTCACGTCAATGTCCACTGTGTTAGTAGTGAGAAATGAGAGTCATGTAATGAGAAATGTATTCAAATTGTCATGTTAACCCCTTTCTATAGCCACTTCCCTCTCCTAGGAAGCCCTAACTGGTATCTGCTATGTAGTTTGTTTAGTGGAATTTTAGAACACAGGGCTTGAAATACAATTTCTTGGGAATTTGAGCAGGCAAAATCATTTCCCAAAGAAGTAGTCAAAATAAATGACTATTTCTGACAAAACTTACTTCTTTTTTGGAAAAAGAATTCAGACTGCACAAAGTTTTAAAGCACTCAATTTTCTTTTGAAGTCTGAACTTAGGCATACAGATATCACATGTGTATTTCAAACCCCCCTCCTCAACAGTAAAGCCCTTACCTGCAGCAGTGACTGGGCTGCTACTCCTCTGGGCTGTGGGCAAGCCCATAGCCAGAGAAGGCATCGTAGCCATTTCTCAACACTTATGTGCGATTTGGACTTTGAAGAAGATCCAAATTTCTTGCAGTAGTGATTGATACAACCTATGCTAGAAGCAGAGCTTTGACCCCTATTAGTGGAGGCTGGACGTCTGCTGGGAAGCATATATCTAAGAAAAAGGAGGAGGTCCAGTATCTCCCAACACATGCCCTGGGACAGACGATTGCAGGTTGGATTGAAGAAAATGCAACCATAGATTCTATATTACTACAACCCTTGGAGCTCCATCCTGAAGTTATGTCCACTCTGGACCTACAACTCAGCTTTGTCCTTAGATTGCATGCAAAAGTTCAATGACAAAGGCTAGAAAATACACAATAGAGCAGGCTACTGGTGGAAAGTTAGAAAATAAAGGCAAAGAAAAGGAGAAAAAATTGAACCATCTGCAATCTTACCTACCTGGAGAAAACCAGTGGTGACACTTTGAAGTCATTTTGTACTTTGAGTAAGAATAATACGGTACAATACTAGTAGATAAACAGCGGACTCCAAAAT
Source organism: Dasyprocta punctata (assembly GCA_004363535.1). Classification (NCBI taxonomy): domain Eukaryota; kingdom Metazoa; phylum Chordata; class Mammalia; order Rodentia; family Dasyproctidae; genus Dasyprocta; species Dasyprocta punctata. Next base: position 11,223 of record RJWM01008625.1, on the reverse strand, counting down.
TCACGGAGGTTACGTTCCTAGAGCACCCACAAACTGTGAAAAATGATAAATTTTTCTAGTTTAAATACTAGTTATACTGTGTCTTGCAGTTCTATAATTTAATTTAATAAAATATTGTATAATACTGTAATAATTTAAATCAATAAAAATACTATACAGTAGTTCAGTCCTCTCCTGGAGTGTCTTAAACTTCTTCTATTTTTGTAGTTTAAATTCTAGTTATACTGTGTCTCACAGTTCTATAATTTAATTTAATAAAATATTGTATTTAATAATAATTTAAATTAATAAAAATACTGTATGGTAGTTCAGTCCTCTTCTGGAGTCTCTTAAACTTCTCCTGGAGTTTAGGTTCATTGCCAAAAACCTTAGAAAGTATAGGGTATTTTGGTGAAATTTTAGGGATATTAGGGCTTTAAGAAGAACAAAACCAAGAACACTACACACCACAGGGCAGCTTGCTGTGACGGGGCTGCTGGTGCATCTGCCGGAGACAAGTTACAGGGCAGCAACCAGTCAGCAGCAAGCAGAACTGAATAACGCTCTTGGACTGGCTCCTTGCAAACCTTCCGTCAAAAAAACAATTGCAATTCTTCTGGGAAAATGCCCAGAAGTGGGATAGCTGGGTTGAATGGGATCTCTAATCCATTGAAAACATCATACCACAGTGATATCTGTGCACCCATGTTTATAGCAACACAATTTGTAATAGCCAGATCTTGGAAACAACCCAAGTGCCCATCAATCAAAGACTGGATAAAAAAGATGTGGTATTTTTATACAATGGAGTACTACTCAGCTATTAAGAAAGATTGCATTGAGACTTTTATAAGTAAATGGACAAGACTTGAGACCATACTCATAAGTGAGATAAATCAAACCCACATGTGTAAATACCGTATTATCTCCCTAGTGTAAGAAACGGAAAAAGTATGTATGATCCAAAATCTATAATAAATACTATGTAAGGGTAAAAAACTGCTCGAAGAGCAAAAGTAATTGGGAAGGGGGAAGGGAAAAGGGGGAAAGAGGGAAGGGAAAAGGAAAAGATATAAATCTGTATGTATGTATACGTAGGATAACTAAAACGAACACACTGCTGAATGTATTAGTTATTGAGAAAGAACAATTAATACTCATATGATTAGATCAATTTTACATGTCTATATCTGTTAATGTAAAAACCATTTTGAAGATAACAATACACAATATTGCAACCATTGTCAAGTTTCTATCATCTTGTTTTGTAAACCTGTAATGTTACTGTTGTGCATTTACTCTAGTTGTTTGTTTGTCTCTTTTGCTTTTTGTCTTTCTTTTATGTGTCTTTTTTTTCTCTTAAATAATAAAAAAAAAAAGAAAAAACAATTGCAGAGGATAGTTTCTGAGGTTTTTGCGAAATTTCAGGGGTGTCCAGAACGATTATTAGTTAGATTCTAATGAAACATCTGTGGACGACTGAGGCTATGAACCCTAGAATGCAACTTCATAGGGGTGTACGGTAAACATGAGTCATATATCTATCACATACATTCACATTTATACTATAAATATATGTGTATATATAGATATTCCTGATTTATGACGATTCAACTTACAAGTTTTCTCAATGTTTTGGCTTTACAGTGGTGCAAAAGCAATATACATTCGGTGTGGAAACTGTACTTCCAATTTTGAATTTCTGCCATTTTTCAGGATAGTGATATGAGGTAAGGTCCTTTCTCATGACGCTGGACAGTGGCGACACGATCATGTGTCAATAACCAATGCTCACAGTGCACTGTGCTGCTAAGCTATGATGTTCAGCAGGTGAGCTGTGTAAAACACAGCTTTGATATACGATTGGTTTATCAGGAGGTAATTGCACTGTAAGTTAAGGAACATCTATCTGTATACACATTTTGATAACCAAACAAACATATTACAAAGGCCTATATTTTCTCTTGATGTATTGCGAAGATATTTCATATTCGTGAATATGGATTTATCCAATTTTAAGCTTTTGAAGAAAATAATTTTGACTTACTAAAATAGCACAGAAAGCTCCTGCATAGCCTGCATCATACTTCCTCTATTGCTCATATTTTGCATAACTGTGATGCAATGATCCAAACACAAAAATTAACATTTGCTAAACTGCAGGCTTAATTTGGACTTCGGTTTTTCTACTAGATCCCACATCACCTATCACTGTAATTTCAGTGCTCTAATCTTGCCTTAATTGTTCTGACTTTGACCCTTTTGAAGAATACCGGTCAGTTATTTTGTAGTGTCCCTCTGCCTGGGTTGTCTGACATTCTCTTCTGATTAGACTGAGGCTATGTGTTTCTGGGAAGGATACCATGCCACTTTTCTCAGTGTATCACCAATGGCCTCAGCATGTTGATATGTCTTATTACAGAGATGCTAACCCTGGTCCCTTGGTCAAAGTGGTATCTGCTGGACTTTTGCAGTGCAGAGGTGATACATTTCCTTTTCTAATTAGTAAATATCTTGAAAGACATACTTTGAGAATATATTTAGTTTCTTCTTGAACATTAGTGTGTCACTCAGCTTCCCATTGCTATGACAAAATATCTGAGGAAATCAATTTAAAAAGAAGGATGATTTATTTTGGCTCATGATTTCAGAGGTTCAGGCCATGGTCACTTGGCCTGTGTACGTTAGGCCTGTAGTGGCACAGCACATTATGGTAGCAGGAGCATGTGGTGGAGGAGGCCTATTCAAAAAGAGAGCTAGGAAGAGGCTGGGGTCCTAATAACCTCTTCAAGGGTAAACCCATAATGTCCCAATTTCCTTTTACTAGGCGTGACCTCCTAAACCACTTAACAACTCCCAATAGTATCACAGGCTAAAGATCAATCCTTCAGCATATGGGGCCTTTTGTTTTGTTTTGCTTTGAGACAGGGTCTTGCTGTGTAGTTCAGGCTGACCTGGACTCACTATGTAGCCCAGGCTGGCTTCGAACTTGCAGTGATCCTCCTGGCTTTGCCTCCTGAGTGCTGGAATTACAGGCATGCACCACCATGCCTGGTCAGCATATGTGCCTTTTGGGGACACTTAAGATCCAAGCTGTAACAATTAGCTTGCTAATTTTAACATTGACTGAGGGAAAGTATTACAGAATAGATTCTAAATACTCCCCTCCCTAAGTCTCATGTTCAGACCAGATAAGGGGGGCATTATATTTTCCAGTGGATTCATCCATAAATAAATTCAGTAGCCGAATGTGCTGTTAGGAGCGGGGCCTGGTTGGAGGTGGGCTATTGGGGGCACGCCCTGGAAGGGTATATTCTTGTTTCCTGTTCTTTCTTACTCTCTCTGCCTCATGAGTTGAATAGCTTTTCTCCTCCACCACACCATTTCTGGTCTGAGTCAGCTGACTGGACTGTAATCCCAAGCCTCCTTAAAGTTGTGGATGTTGGGTATTTTGTTCCAGGAACAGCAAAGTGACTAATACAGAAGTGTGTAACTATGAGTGCTCACATCAGAAAAACAGAGCAAGTCCAAATAAATAACCTATAACAAAACAAAACAAAACAAAAAGGTAACCTAATATACACCTCAAGTTCCTAGAAAAACAAGAATGATCTAAATCCGAAGCTAGTACAAAGAAAGAAATTATAACAGAGTGGAAAGTAATGAAAATGAGGCTAAAAAATTACAAAGACAACAACTGGGATCTTGTCTTACTAAAAAGCTTTTGCACATCAAAAGAAATCACCAATGGAATGAAAAGAAAACCCACAGAGTGGGAAAGGACTTCTACCTAGAACATATAAAGAACTGAAAAAAATCAGGCCCCCAAATTGAAAGACCCAGTCCAAAAATGGGCATCTGAGACGAGCATGTACATCTTAGATAAAAAAGTACAAATGGCAAATAAATACATGAGAAAATGATCAACATCATTGATCTCCCAGAAATGCAAATTAAGACAGCACTGAGATTCCATCTAACCCTGGAAAGAATGGCTATCATCAAGAAATCAACCAATAATAAATGCTGGCAGGGCTGTGGGGAAAAAGGAACTCTTCTCCACTATTGGTGGGAGTGTAGACTGGTACAACCACTGTGGAAATCAGTGTGGAGATTCCTAAAAAGACTAGGATGAGAGGTTCCATTTGACCCAAGTATTTCCCTTCTGGGCATTTTCCCAGAAGAACTAAAAACATTGTATCATGGCAATACACATGCACCCATGTTTGTAGCAACACAATTTATAACACATAAATGTGGAAACAACCCAAACGCTCATCGACCAAGGAATGGATAAAACGCATGGTATTTTTATACAATGGAGTATTGCTCAGGTACAAAAAAGGATAAACTTGGGGCTTTTATAGGTAAATGGATACAACTTGAGACCATACTCATAAGTGAAATAACTCAGACTTGCATGTGTAAACATCGTATTGTCTCCTAGTGTAAGAAGCTGAAAGAGTAATTAAGATCCAAAATGTACATTTGCTATTGTAAAAGGGGAAGAAACTGCTCAAAAAGAGAGAACAACTGGGATGGGGGAAAGGAGAAAAGAAGAAGGGAAAAGAATATATATATATACATATATAGATATATATGTATATATATATAAGCTAAGATTAATTATATATATTAACTAAGATAATTGTACTACTAATTTCTGTTAGTTCATTAAAAATGGTTTTTGTGCTTATATTGTTTGATTAATTTTTATGCCCATCTTGAAATCTGAGCAGCTACTTTGAAGATAATGATACACGATACCAATATATTTACCATTATTAATCTTTGATTACCTTGTTTTGAAATTCTGTACCATTGCTTTTACTTTTTTTCTCTTTAAAATAAAAAATATTACAAAAAGTCAATGAATTGAAGAATTGGTTCTTTGAAAGAATAAACAAAATAGACAAAACCTTAGTCAATCTTACCAAGAGAATAAAAGGAAAGATCCACATCATTGCAACTAGAAATGAAAAAGGCCAAATCACCAAAATCAAAAAGATTAGTAACTACTCTGAAAACCTCTACTCTAATAATTTGGAGAATCTAGAAGAAGTGATAGGTTCCCAGGCACATATAAATTATCAAAATTGAACCTAGAAGAAATGAACACCCTGAACAGTCCAACAAAAAGCAATAAAACTGAAGTATTAAGAAAAAAAACCCCATACCAAATAAAATAAATCCAGGGCATGATAGATTCAACACTAACTGCTACAAGAACTTCAGTGAAAATCTAATGCCAATACTTCTCGAACTCATTAATGATTTTGAAAGGGAAAGAGTACTGCCAAACTCACTCCTGGCAGCTAGCATTATCTTGATTCCAAAATCAGACAAGAACTCAGATGAAAGAAAAAAACTACAGGGAAATCTCTTTAATGAACATAGAGGCAAAAATCCTCAGCGAGATATTGGCAAATAGAATGCAGCATCATGACTAAGTAGGTCTCATCCCAGGGATGCAGGGAAGAGTCAACATATGTAAATAAATAATTGTAACACATCACATAAACAGAAGCAAGGGGAAAAATCACATCATTATCCCTAAAGACACACAAAAAGCCTTTGATAAAATTCAACATCCATTTATGAGAAGCTCTCTAAAGAAAATAGTTATAGAAGGATCTTATCTCAATCTGAAAAATGCTATTCATGACAAACGCACTGTTAACAGCATATTAAGTGTGTGTGTGTGGGAGGGGAAACTGAAAAATTTTCCACTAAAATTAGAAAAAAGACAAGGATATCCAATCTCACCACTCCTGCGAAGTGTAGTACTCAAAAATGTATCCAGAACAATCAGACAAGAAAAAAGAAGTAAAAGAGTTATATATAGGAAGAGAAGAAGTCAGATGATCCTTAGTTTCAGATGACATGATCCTTTACATAGAATATCAAAAAAAGCCCACCAAAAGTCTCCCCAAAATAGTAAACAAGTTCAGCAATATGGCAGGATAACACACACACACACACACACACACACACACACATCAATGGAACTCCTATATGCCAATAATGAGTCTACTGAGAGAAAGAAATTAGAAAAACACCACCATTCAAAATCACTTCAACAAACTAAATACTTAGAAATTAACCTAATCAAGGAAGTAAACCACCTGTATAATGAAAAGTATAGTACTTTACAAAAGGAAGTTGAAGACAACATCAGAAAGTGGAAAGATATCCCCTATTCCTAGATAGGAAGAACCAATATTATCAAAAAGGCCATTCTACCAAAACTGATGTATAGGTTTAACGCAGTCTCAATCAAAATATCAATAGTATTCCTCACGGAACTAGAAAAAAATTCTAAAATTTGTCTGGAGCCTGAAGAAACTCAGAATAGCACGAGTAATCCTGGGCAGAAGATAGAATCCTGGATTTCAAGTTCAATTTTAAAACTACAGTGATAAAAGCAGTGTGACGGTGGCACAAAAATGGACATGCAGATCAGTGGAATAGAACTGAGGGTGCTGAAACAATCCTGAGCACATCTGTATCTTTGATAAAGGGGCCAAAAACATACACTGGAAGAAAGATAGCTTCTTTAACAAATGGTGGTGGGGAAATGGGTTATACACATGCGGAAGATTTTATCTAGACCATCCCTCTCACTATGTACTAATCTAAAATCAAGATGGGTAAAAGACATAAATATTACTACAGACACAACACGTTGTGGGATGAAATAGGTAAAACTCTTGAAGACATAGGCATAGATAAGGACCCAAATCACGCATAGAATAATATTGATAATCAGCAACTGGAATTATATCAAATTTAAAAGCTTCTGCACAGTAATGGAAATTCTTCAGAGAAGGGAGGAAAAGGGCAAGTAATAAGAGTTAAGATGTATTATATATATGCACCAACTCCCCATAATAAATGTAATCATTATACACAGCAAGGATATAGTAAAAAAAATGGTAAGTAGAGTCATCCTTACCTGCTGACAGTCTTAGAGGAGCAGCATTTAGTATGCTGACATTAAGGAGTGTATTAGCTGTATGGTTTTTGGTTTTTGTTTTTTATTTTTGTATTATCTGACTTCCTGTTATTAATTTTTTGAGATTAAATAAATCAGGAATGTTGGCCTTTTAAAAATATCATTTCTGCTTCTATTATAATGAAATGATATATCTTCTTAAATTTGTTAATACGGCCTTTCGCATCATTTGGATTTAGAATTTAAAATTAGCTTTGCATTTGTGGAATAAGTTTCTAGTTGCGATGTATTATACTTTTTAGATATTGCTTGTTTCTGTTTTCTAATATTTCGTTGAGGACTTCTGTGCCCATGGTCTGCAGTTTTCTTTGTTCCTTTGTTTGGTCTTGGCATTTGGTTATGCTATCCTCGATAAATAAATTGGTGTGTGTTTTCTTTTTTTTTTTTTTTTTTCTGGAAAAGATCATATGGAATGTGAGTTACATAGTATTCCCTAAGCATTTGAGAGAGTTCATCAGTGAAGCCATCTGGTCCTGAGGTTTTCTTTACTGGAAGATATTTAACTGAATTCAACTTCTTTAATAGAGATAGGACTAGTACTAGCTTTGGGAGCACATATACTAAGATAGATACAGGACTATACAGATTATCATTTTTATGGATAAAGTTTTAGTAGTTCATGTGTTTCAAAAAAAGAGTCCATTTCATGTGAGTTGTCCAATTTATACGTATAGAGTTGTTCATATTTTTCATTTTTACCCTTCTAAATCTTTTTAACATGTGGAGTCTGTAGTAATGTTTCTTATTTCATTCCTGATATTGATCAACTTGTGTTTCTTTTTTTTGGGTTTGGTCAACTTGAAGGTTTATCAATTTTATTGATCTCTTCAAAAAACTACCTTTATTATCTTTCTGTTTTCAATTTTGATAGTTTTGGCGGTCAACCTCATTATTTTCTTCTTTTTGATTGCTTTGAGTTTACATTGTTCTACTTTTTAAAAACTTACTTGAGGCTTTTTGTCTTTCAAATATTAGAAATTAATGTTATAAAGCTACCCTAAATACTGTTTTAGCTGTATACTGGAAAGTTTTTAATGTCATATTTTTACTTATTAAGAATTCAAAATAATTTTAAACTGAGATTTCTTCCCTCTTTGGACAATTTACATGTGTTCTGTTTAATTTCCAATTATTTGAGTATTTTCAGAATATGCTAGTGATTTTAAATTTAGTTCTGCTATGATTTGAGAACATTGTATTATTTGTATTCTTTTAATGCACTTCAGGTTAGTGGGCCTCAATATGGTCTACCATGATGAATGTGCATTTTAGGCTACATGTGCCCTTAAAACACTGTGTTCTATTATTGTGGGCCAGAAGTTTCATAATTTTTCATTTGATAGGTTTCACTCTTTCTGTATCTTTATAATTTTATGTCTACTTTCTATTAGTAATGGAAAAAAACACTGATGTATCATATTAAACTCATGGATTTATTTATTTCTCTTTTCAGTTATATCAGGTTTTGTTTTATGTATTTTAAGCTACTTTGCCTTCTTGTAGAATTGACTTCTTTATCATTATACAGTATTTCCCTGTGATACTATTCTTTATTCTGGAGTGTACTTTCTATGATGCTCAAACAGTAACTGTGGCCCATTTTGGTAGGTGTGTCATGGCTGATTTTTCCCATCTTTGTTCTTTTAACCAATTTATGTTCTTATATTTAAAGGAGTTTCTTGTAAACAGCGTATAGTTGGGTCTGGTTTTTGTAATGAAAATCTTCTGACAATCTCTCTTTTAACTTGCATATTTAGATGATTTATACTTACTATGATTATTGATAACTTTGAATTAAAATCCGTCATCTTAGCTGTTTTTGTTCCATCTGTTCTCCCCCCCCTTTTTTTCTATTACTGGCTCTATTAAATTACTTGAGCATATTATAAATGAGTTTTTGCTTATATCTCTTTGAATTGTTTTAATAATTTCTCTAGGGTTTACAATATGTATCTTTATTTAGAGTCTACCTTCAATTACATACTATTTCATATATAGAATAAGGATTTATAATATTTTCAATTTCTCCTTCTAACTTATTGCACTACCTTTGTGATGTATTTTATTTTTCACATGTTATAAATATGTAATATACTGGAGTTATTTTCATTTTTGATACTTGTCTTTTAGGACAATTAATACTAAGAAAAATAAGTTTCATTTTGTCTTCTCTTTTTCCATTTCCAGTGTTTTAAATTTACTTTTTCAGTTTGATCAAGTTTAGTTTGAAATTATATTCCTTCTGATTGAAGAACTTCCTTGATATTTCTTTGGATGTAGGTCTGCTGACAATGAATTCTCTCAGTTTCTGACAATATCTTTATTTCTTTTTTATTTAAGAAAGTATGTGCTGGGTATAGAATTCTGGGCTAGCAGATTTTCGCATTTGTAAGTTGTCACTCTGTCCTCTGGCTTGATGAGTGATCTACTATAATTGTGATGTTTGTACTCCTCCTCCTCATGATTCCTAAGTAGTTGATTTTGTTTTAATTTCATTTTGCATTTATCTTGCTCTGTGTTTTGATGCCTTTCAATAATTTTTGATAATTCTTGGATTTTATTTCTTCATATGTTTTTTCTGCTGTATGCACTCTCTTCTTCTGGTTTGTCCTCCCAAGATAAAGGAGTTCTCATGTTTTCTCTCCCCTTACAGGTTCCTGTTTCTAGATTTCTGGCTAATTTACTGTCCTACGAACTTGGCTGTCTGCTGGTTCAATAAACATAGTAATCTTAAAACTTGTCTGACTTTTTCCTTCCTATAAGGATGGAAATGATGTATTTTCCAGTTCTTTCCATCTCTGTAGGAAACCGAGAATCTCCAAAATAATTTTTAAATAGTTATATTTCATCGTATGGATATGCAATGCCTTGTTAAAACTATTCCCTATTATTTGGTATTTAGGTCACTTAATTTTTGTTTATTAATAACGAAGTGACCAACATCCTTGTCTAAACATGATATATCATTAGTAATCTGATTGTTAGACATTTACCTTTTGAAGAATTTCATTAAATGTTGTCAAACTGACTTTCAGAAAACCACTGACAATCTATGCACCAGCAGAGATGAATGTTCATGGTTTAGAGGTTTGGGGCTTTGGGGAAGCCTTCTACACAGACATGAGTAGCTGCACTTCGCTACAGAGCTGCCATTTGCTTGGGCATGAGTGTCCTTACCCAGGAAGAGCCTGGCTTCTGTCTCTAACCGGCTGAGGCACTATCAGGAAAGAAGGCCTGGGTGAAGCTGGAATATATATTGATAAACCCACGCCCAAGATGTGACTGTTCTCCTTCAACAGCTGATTAAGATATCCGAGGAGCATTTTGATTTCCTGTCTTGGGAGTTCTTAACCAATTCTGAGGCACAGATCAGCCACATTTATGCAATCTAATAACACCATTTGGACATGTTAGAGAAGAATTTCTGATCAAGGCAACTTCTAGTTATCATGCTGGAAAACAAATAACTGAGGCAACCTTTGAACTTTTGGGGGGTAGTGGAAGAAATGTTGTGGCTTGGACTTTTAATTCCAAATTAAAATATTCAATGCTTTACAAAGCAGTTGCTATTTAAACTGCCAATAATATTTAACATGAATTTACTCACCATTTCCTATCCTCATACTGTATAATTTATAACACTAAGCCCTTTCAATACTCCAAAATGCCAGATAAACTTTTCTCATTTGCTCTTAATTTGGTCACGCAGGATAATACCAACATCTGAAGGCTCTTTAAACTGCTTTTTAAAATGCATTCCTGTGAGCACCGCCCGTAGACCCTCTGCTCCTTGTCATCATCCATAATTATTTCCAATCCAAAGCGGCCCTTAATGCACGTATTAATCTGGCATTCTCCTCAGTGCGAAGCACAATCAGCTCTATTAATTTTTAAAAACCTCCCTATTTTTAAAGGGGACTGCAGATGCTTGGCTATTACTGAAAAGCTATTAGAAGTTAACACCTTTCTCTCCCCAGAGACGGGCATCGTCCTTGGCCTCCAAATGCCACCCTGTTTTACATTATCAGTTGCTAAGACGAAGTATTAGAGACATTTTTTTTTTCTTTTTTCTTTGGAGCTGGCAATGCTATTATTAGCTAGTGGCAGAATTCTGCTAGGACCGTGGAGCAAGAAAGATCAATACAGGTTTTGAGATTTCTTGGTTTTCTTGGAGTGTGTGGCTGCTGGTCAGGGGCAGGTGAGGTGGAAGGTGAGGAAGTCAGGACTGT